>JBBPBX010019921.1:10098-20519 GCA_038048925.1 Garcialebias charrua | reverse complement strand
GGGTCAGAATGCTTTGCCTGTTGAAAATATTTCTAAGTGCTGCAGTTCTACAGAAACTGCATACTGAACCTTTAATGGCGCCGAGGCAGTGACTCAAGATGAAAATAAAGACGAGGATTTACAGCAAGATGAGGTACGAGTTTTAGAAATTATTTTGTAGGTTGGGTAAAAGAAATCCTAACAGTAATCAGCTGAGACAACCACTATTTTCACGTTTTCTTTCTGTATCAAAATATTAAAAGATATTCGACCTAAATCTTCTGACTTAAAGGTACAGTATGCAGTTTCTGTAGAACTCCAGCACTTAGAAATATTTTCAACAGGCAAAGCATTCTGATCCCGCTCTGCCCCCTTGTGGTCTGTTAAATTTCAAATTCAAGCTCTGTTTTTATTGGCTGATTCAAATTCAAGCTCTGTTTTTATTGGCTGGTTACAAACTCTGTTTTTATTGGCTGGAAAATGGTGGGTCACCTTTTCTTTTTAGAAATGCTTATTTACCACCTGGAGAAGCAAGGGGACAATATTTTTTTTTTTTTTTTTCAGAGATTACCTGGCTAACATCAGTCTGTCAGGAGGTAGTGACAGAGTGAAGAAATATGTTCATAAAAAAAGCTACATACTGCAGCTTTAAGTAGGAGAGAGGGGATTATATATTTTACCTACTTTAGCTCTCTGCCCTGCTTGCTTAGTATACAGTATTATTAAATTATTCGGACTTTACATTGAATAGAATAGATCTAAAATATTCCACAGTTATCTATAAAAAAAAATTCTCAACCATTTTACAAAATATTTGACTGTTAAAACTTCATCAGACTATCATTGTTTTGTTATTTGGTCCATAGTCCCTCCATTAAATACATTATAAAGCACAACTTATAGCTTTCAGAGTAATGCAAAAATGTGTTTTTTAATAATGACAGGTTTGCTTTGGACAGAAATGCCACTGTTAGTTTAAAACAACAGAATCAAAAGGCTAGGATTGCTAAATTAAAATGTTATCTAAAATGTAAAAATTGATATAAATGAAAAGTGACATTCCCTGATGCATGCTCAATAATCCAGGTGGGAAAATCTGTGACATTATTTGAGTCATTTAGTTTACAGTAAGTCTTACAGTCTGTGTAAGTTTTAAGGTTTAAAAAGAAGTCAAAACTTTCAGTCTTAATTATGGAAACTTGGATAAATGAGAGCCTTCACATGTGTTAAATGTAATAATGTCTTATTTTTTCTTTTATTTCCTCCAACACTAACATTTGTTGTTTTTTTCAGATGCAGTCTTTAAACATGCATCATTAAAGACCAGAAACAAGACAGAAGACAACTTTCATAGAAGTCCAGCTGAATAATCAAGGTAATTCATGATCACTTAATGCTGTAAAAAGTGTCTCATGCCTGGACATCTTGCTGTTCATATCGAGCCAGTGTGTGAATTCATCTCAAAGTACCACATCTCAACTACACACACTCACTTTTTCACATTGATCTAACAACTGTTCCCTGTTACAGAATATGTAATATAACGTTAAAAGAATTAAAGTTGTGAAAATCTTATAATTTAGGAAAATATATTTCTACTGTATTGCTCACATCTACCCTCTCTATTTGTTTGTGTTTATTTAGTGTTGTTGAATTTTGGTGTAAGACTTGATTTAGAGCCTTTTATTGCAATAATAAAACATCCATCCATCCATTTTCTTCCTCTTATCCGGGGTCGGGTCGCGGGGGGTAGCAGCCTAAGTAGGGAGGCCCAGACTTCCCTCTCCCCAGCCACTTGGAGCAGCTCCTCTGGGGGAATCCCAAGGCGTTCCCAGGCCAGCCGAGAAACATAGTCCCTCCAGCGTGTCCTGGGTCTTCCTCTGGGTCTCCTCCCGGTGGGACATGCCCGGAACACCTCACCAGGGAGGCGTCCAGGAGGCATCCTAACCAGATGCCCGAGCCACCTCAACTGGCTCCTCTCGATGTGGAGAAGCAGCGGCTCTACTCCGAGTCCCTCCCGGATGACTGAGCTTCTCACCCTATCTCTAAGGGAGAGTCCAGACACCCTGCGGAGAAAACTCATTTCAGCCGCTTGTATCCGAGATCTCGTTCTTTCGGTCACAACCCAAAGCTCATGACCATAGATGAGGGTGGGAACGTAGATCGATCGGTAAATTGAGAGCTTTGCCTTTCGACTCAGCTCTCTCTTCACCACGACAGACCGGTACAGCACCCGCTTCACTGCGGATGCTGCACCTATCCGCCTATCGATCTCACGCTCCAGTTTTCCCTCATTCGTGAACAAGACCCCGAGATAATAATAAAACATGTTTTGCAAAAAGACTTTAAAGGATAGTTGTACCTTATTAAAGTAGAGAAAAAAAAACAGTTGTTTTTATTGTCTAGTTCCCAGTATTAGACTATGAACATGAAAATCTTTGACCTTCAGGGCAGGGCCTAATGGTACATTTAGGCTGACTTGGGGGAGGGCCCCTTTACAAAGGTTTGCCTGGGGCCCCAAAATGTCTAAGTCCGCCACTGCAGGGCATGCTGCCAGGAGAGACAGAACCACAGGGAGCCCCTGATGACAACACTATTCTCATTGCTAAATCCTGCTCTTCCTGATGGAGATGCTGTTTCACAGAAGGAAGAGGAGAGAAGGAGAAAAGATGCTCAACGTTATGATCAGCGACACCGGGCACAGAATCTTAACAGACTGGCAGCTGGACAGAATGTGTGGGTGGCAGACCAAAAGGCAGCTGGTAATGTCATTGGCAGTCACACTACACCCCGCTCATATCTGGTGGAGGGATCTCACGGGATTATAAGGAGAAACCGGCGTCATCTTGTGGCCATGCAGCCTTTGCCGGAGCAGAGCACCTGCGGTGCAGCTGAACATGATCCGGGGAGTCCAAAACAACCTGCTGCAGCATCACCTGCAGCATCACCACATCTGAAGGTTCCAGAAACACCATCCACTCCTTTCAGAACCAGGTCTGGGAGAGCGGTGGTAAAACCAACCAGATTAGACTTGTAAATTTTGCAGAGTGTGCAGGACTCAAAGTAAAAAAAAAAAAAAAGAAAGTGTTTGTTACTTTAAATGAATATGCTGTGTTCATTATTGTTTTTTTTGGCACTGTTTAAATGTAAATGTGCAAGCCTCAGAGTTTATTCATTCATTCAACCTTTATTTAGTCAGGTAAATCTTTTGAACCTCATGGGCTCATTTATGAAAGCGACCTGCTAAAACTAAAGAACAATGAACAGCAGTGGTAGAATTTCCTTAAACAATAAACAAACAAACAATAAACAATAGAAAAACAAAAGAGAGAAAAAAACAAAAGAATTTTTTCTATTTTTTTTAACAAAGTATCAAAAACTAGCAAAACATTATAAGGTAGACGTATAAAATCAAAGACAGGAACAAATCTGCATCTTTTTGTAAGATACAAAAATCTTTTTGTAAGATATTCCATGAAGCAGGAGCGGAGTAGGAGAAGGCCATTTTAGAGTTAGTACAGACAGCACAGACTTTATTTTCTGACATTCTATTGAAAATTTAGTGTTCTAAGCTAAGAGTAATTGATGTGTGTCTGTTGTGTGTGTGAGCATGGTTTGAGGTAAAGATAGGAGCAGACCTTCCAGCCCCAGGGGCAGAATAATCCCCTAAGGTTCTGCAGGATCAATGGCAGTCTACCCGTTGATTCTAGAAAGGGGAGATGTGGTGTAACTGTATATTTAATTCAGGGACGCACGAGTGTGACGTCATCAGTCAGGGACATGGACGTGTTAGGATTCGTTTCATGGTGTTGAGGAATAAAGCCACGTTAAGCTAGCAGCCGGACTCACGTGTATAATTTAATAACACAACACATTGTATAGTTCCTTTTGTGCACGAGGTTATGGCCCAGACAAGCAAAAACCTTGTGTGAAACATTTGACCTTGATCTATGACCTTGATCTTATTTATTTATTTTTTATTTATTTATTTGTTCATTTTACATTTTGTAAAGAGAAAACAGTTTTTCATTATAGCAATAAAATGAAAAAAAAAAAAACATAAAATGAAAGGAGACAGGGAGAAGAAAATAATCTTATTTTACCTGCCCCATTTTTCTATAACAATAACAAAAAAAGCAAGATCAATGAAAATAACTCAATCAAGTATTCAAATTTCCAAGCAACTCAACCAATGATACAAAATTTAAGCAATTTACATGATTTGAATACACCTTTAAATTTTTAGTACAATTTGACAATTTGAATATTTAGTATTTAATTAGCATATTAGCTTTAATCTTTTTTAAAAGACTATAAGTGAGTTAGTAGTTTTAATTTCATTTTCTAAACTATTCCACAGGTCAACACCTTGTATTGATACACACCGTCCTTTCAAACTTGTTCTGTATTTTGGCTTTGTAAAAATCTTCATTCCTTTCAGGTTGTAACAGCTCGTTCTTTTTACAAAATTTACTTGAACATTTAGAGGCAATGCATTTTTATGAGCTCTATACATTACCAACAAAATGTTGTAATTCACCAAATGATAAAACTTAAGCAACCTAAGTTGCTTAAATAATATATTCGAAAGGATGGCAGTAGGGTTTTCCCGCAATAGTTCTCACTGCTCTTTTTTGTAAAATAAATATAGTGTTCGTCAAGGTTTTACACGCCTTTCCCCAAACCTCTACACAGTAAATCAAGTGTGGAACAACTATGGCATTATAAAGCAAATACAATGCTCTTTCATTCAATAAATCCTTAACTTTATACAACACAGCTGTGGATCTAGATATCTTAGTTTTAACCGAGTTTATATGCTGTTTCCAAGTGAGCTTATCATCTATCACCACTCCCAAAAATTTCATTTCACTTGCTCTGGTTATTTCAACATCATCAAATTTTAGAGAAAAACCCGTAGTTTTTTTTTTATTTTACTAAATAACATGTACAGTAATTAGTTTTATCTAAGTTTAATGATAGTTTGTTTAATTTGAACCAGTTTTGTAATTTAACAAATTCCATATTTAAACATTCAGACATTTGATTTAAATCATTACCAGAATAAAAAAAGGTAGTATCGTCAGCAAAAAGTATACACTTTAGAAGTCCGGACACCATCACTAAATCATTCACATACAGATTAAACAATTTTGGACCAAATATTGAACCCTGTGGGACTCCACATGTGATCTTACAAAAGTTTGATCTATTCTCCTCTATCTGAACAAATTGTTCTCTATCTTTTAGATAGTTACTTATCCATTTAAGTGCAGGTCCTCTAACACCATACTTGTCCAATTTATTAATGAGAATTTTGTGATCAATAGTGTCAAAAGCCTTCCTTAAATCAACGAATAAACATATACAATGTTGCTTGTTGTCAGTAGCTATGGTGATTTGTTCCATAAATTCCATTAAAGCCATAGATGTTGAATATTGTGATTGAAACCCATACTGACTATCACTTAGAATATTGCACTTTTTAAGAAAATCGTCTAATCTGACTGAAAAAAAATTTCAAGAATTTTTGAGAATTGTGGGAGCAATGATATTGGTCTGTAATTGCTGAAGTTGCCCTTATCACCACATTTCAAAATAGGGACCACTTTAGCTACTTTCATTTTATCAGGAAATGTGCCCGTTGTGAAAAACAAATTACAAATGTAAGTGAACGGATCAATAACATCAGTTATTATGTCCTTGACAACCATCATATCCATGTCACACCAGTCTCTAGACCTTTTATCTGATTTTTTTTTTAACTATCATGATTATTTCTTCTTTATCAGTCTCTTGTAGAAACAATGTATTTTCACAACCTTTAATTAAATAACACACATCCTTGTTCACTTTGGAAATTGTTTTTTGCCAGATTTGATCCAACGTTTACAAAGTAATCATTGGATCCATTTACTACTTTGTGTTCATTTAGCATTGCATCATTTTCATTCACAAAATATTGGGACATACACATTGTTTTTTTGTGTTTGTTTAAAACACTGTTCATTACATTCCAAGTTGCTCTCATATCGCCATGTGTATTATGTAGCAATTTACTAATATTCCTTCTTCTGTTTTTTTATAATTCCTATTAATTAATTTTTATACTTTTTATATTTGATTTCCACCTCAGGGGTTCTTGTTTTCAGGAAACAAGAATACAAATGGTTCTTTTTCTTACATGCATTCCTTAATCCAGTTGTCATCCACGGTTGATCAATATTGCGTTTTTGCGTGGAATTTTTCTGCACACAATTTTTTTTGTACAAGGTATCCAAGATAGTCATAAACTCATCATATGATTTGTTTACGTCATCCACATACACACCATTCCATATTTTTTTTAAAAATCTTTTTTGAAACTATCTATTGCTCTTTTGGTCGTGTTTATTTTATTTTTTGGTCTTGTAATCGGGTTTCTGATATTATTTTCCATTTTACAAATCATAAAAACTGGCAAGTGGTCACTGAGATCAGTTTTTAAAATACCACTTATATTAGTTTCATCAGTCAAGTTCGTGAAGATATTGTCGATTGTTGTTGTACTATGAGTTGTTATTCTAGTCGGATTAGATATCAAGGGAAACAAATTCAGACTACACATTGCATTAACAAATGCACTAACATTAGAGTCGTCTGAATTACCCAGATCGATGTTAAAATCACCACATAAAAAGACAGGTTTTTTTACCTCTCTTTCCAAACAACTCCAGGATTTTGTCAGTAAATGACTCTATGTTTGACCCTGGTGCACGATATACACAACTTATTATTAAATTTTTGTCATATTTATTTATTATTTCCAGTGGTGGGTATCCAACCGCCAGGGAGCGCTAAAGCGCTAATCCGCTGATAGCGGACCTAAACAATTTGTTAGCGCTATAGCGGATTGACTAACTTTTATAATTCATAATCGGATTTGCGCTATTTTTATTTAAAATGCAGTACCGCTAAATTATCTATCAGTAAAAACGAAAAAACTTATTTACGGGCTCTTAAATCAAACGGACGACTGCTCACAGACCATATCCGGTCAGCGCCGGATGTGGTCCTTGGAAAAAAGCGGTCCCCGCCCTAAGGGGGGCAAGAGAGAGTGCTCTCTCTATAGCAGTTAGCAGCCAGTGTGTGTTACTCAGCCTTATTGATTGTTTTCGAAGAGTCAGACGAAGAGTTTTTAACATAGAGGGTGAACTTATGGATGTTTCTCAGCGTCAGCGCCTCATTTGCCCTGTCCAAAATGGCGACGGCCACAGAAGCGAAGGACTTTACAAAAAACACGGTAAAAACAATTATTTCTTTGCTGAGAAAAAATATATTTCTTAGCTGACTTTATAGCACAAGGTTTTTCTGAGCTTAACCGTTTCACGAAATGGTCAAATCTGCTGGATTAAAAAAAGTAGTTCGCCATTTGCCCTGTTCAAAATGGCGACCGGCCACAGAAGCTAAGGACTTTACAAAAAAACATGGTAAAAACAATTATTTCTTTGCTGAGAAAAAATATATTTCTTAGCTGACTTGATAGCACAAGGTTTTTCTGAGCTTAACCGTTTCACGAAATGGTAAAATCTGCTGGATTTAAAAAAGCAGTTTGCCATTTGCACGTTAGCATTAGCTTCCGCTAGCTTTGCTAATATATAAGCGCTTTTGAAATTGCGGACCTAAATAAATTAATAAGCGCTTTAGAAATAGCGGAACTAATTTTTGGATTAGCGCTGCCCAGCACTGATTATTTCTATAGTTGCCATTTCCATTAAATTGTACAACTATAGACATGGCCTCAATTTGTTTACATTTGATTCCATTATTAATAAATAGAAAATCCTCCACCCTTTTTATGTCTATTTTTGTGATATAGTTCATAACCTTCTATATAACCAAACATTATCGATATTGTCATCGTTTGGCCATGTTTCAGAGAGTGCTATGATTGAAAAGGTTTTATTTAGATTTTTTAAATATTCAGTTATCCTCGTTAAACTTGCATTAATACTTCTACAGTTAATGTGAATAATGGAGAGGCTTTCATCCTTAATCTTTATATCATTAAATTGAATTTCATTATAATAATTACTTTTGTTGAATAATGGAAGTACATTTTTTATTTCTTCATCTGCATCATATATTTTATGGTCCGATTTATCATACGGCATTATGAGTTTGTGTAATTAATCTTCATGGTGTTAATTTTATAGATTTTTTGATGTATATTATTAAGGAGTGAATCTTGATTTTGATATGGTCATATCATATTCATGTCTTGAGCTTTTCCAAGTCAGATAAATCCTGTATTACTTTCGGTTGTGAATCTTCTTGCACTTTGATCCAGATTTTTCCATTTTTCGTCCATGTTGCTACTATTTTGTTTTGTTTTCTTAGGATTCTGGCTTCCTTTGCAATAATACAATTTCTTTTTGTTAAGTGTTCATTTATGTAAATTCTTGTTACTCAATTTTTTTGCCTGCATGATTATTTTATTTTAAATTTTCCTACTGATGAACCTTACAACTACTACTGGTTTAAGATTTCCAGTTTTACTGGGTATGACACATTGAAATGTCCTCATGGTCAATATCAATGTCCTTGTCCCATAGACAGGACACCACCTGGTCTTCCAGAGTCTTCTGCTCTTGAGGTGATGAATCCTCTGTTATTCCTTCATTTTTTGTGACTTTATAGAGTACAATCTATTTTTTATTTCCAAGCCAGTAATTACCAGATTTTCCTGTCTTGTGTATTGTTCCAAATCGTCAATTTTTCATTCTAGATCTGAGATTTTTTTATGTTTCAGACTTATTTGTGATTTCAGTTGCTTGATTTCATCAAACAAGCCCATCAGGAGCTTTTGTTGAGCTGTAATTGTTGCAATTTCTGAGCTGATAAAGTTCAGTGATTTCTTAATTTCGTCGAGTTCATCAGTTATGTTCACTCAGAGCTTGTTTTTCATGTCTAGATTTTCCTGCCATTTTTATATAATATTCCACTTAATGTCAGCTGGAAAGAATGAAAGACCTCCTTTTCGTCCGCTTCCAGCTCCTCCTGCAATATCCGCTCCTGCGGGTCAAAGACAGCCAAGTTACGTCACTCCAGAAATCTAGGTCACCAGCCCTTCCGCGTCATCATCCGCCAAGAAACGCCTCCACACCCAAAACCTAGCCGCAGACGTTAGCTTGTGTACTCGATAGGCGAAGAGCCGGCGTCCATCCACCACCGACCACGAAGAATTTGTCCCCACCACGATTCCAAACACCTCCAGATTGCAGCCCTCCAACCACGGACCCGACTGCGGACAAGGAACATGAGCCTCCCGGCACTAGCCCCCGACAGGGCTAACGGTGGTAGCAGAAGCACCGTCTCTCCTTCAGCTCTTCCCGGCTTCAGCCGTCCTCAGGACTAGCGAAAGAAGTGACAACCCCGCTGAAAGAAATGATTTTTTTCAAATTGATCCGCTTTAGTTTTTATGATTCATATGACTCCCGCGGAGCTGAGCGTTCCGCAGTACGTCCGCACTCTCATCTTAGAGTTAGGGAAACCAAAATATACCGAGACACGTTACTTAATGCTGGTACAAATGTGTCTAAAGTTTTATTACATTATCTTGAGCGGATCAGAAACTTTGGTTCGGATAACCAAGGACTTTTTATAACATTTGACCATTATTTGTGGTCTTCAACTTGGAGCTGGGGTGAAGGAACGTGTCCAAAAAGGTCAAGACATTTTGATACTATGAAATGTGAGAAACATTATACAATGTACGTTGCACCAAATTACCAATGTCCTAAGTGGTTTCAGCTTTAACAGCCCTGCTTGATGGGAATGATTTTGACCTGGATTTAAATACTGGTAACTAAAAAATGAAGAAAAAAGTTATAATCAAGACAAGAAGAAGGAAGTTCCACAATGATTGATGACCAACCGTTTATTCACCAGACATACATTCATTGGATTCCCATTTGGACATACATTAATTTGGGTTCATTAATAATTCATCAATTCTAGATTATTTATGGAATCCATTTCAGATTCAAAGCTAAACTAAACGTATTTTGTGTTCCTTAGCATTTTTCTACAGCACTAGGTGGCAATACAGTAGTGTGATCGATTTAATTATCCAAAAGATAAGAAGAAGAAACAAAGTTAGAGGGATTTCTCACCAGGTTTTAGATGCTACTTTTGTTTGTTTGTTGTCCCTTAGTCAGACATTACCAAAATGTTGATAGCAACGTTTCCTCATGCAGTATTTCTTCAAAAAATGCGTCTGTGTTGTTTTTGTTAATCTATTTGTGGTTTGACTCAGTTTTTTTATTCTATCTTTAATACCACCATTTTAGATGGAATAGATGCGTACTACAACATGCAGTGTCAACGCTGTCACACAAATCAGTGCTAACTGACCTAAACGAACCACTATTATGAGGAGTGAAAGGGCAATCTGCATACCG
>JBBPBX010019920.1:19314-43941 GCA_038048925.1 Garcialebias charrua | reverse complement strand
CAGCTGCATTTGAACGCAGCACAATCCAAAAACACACACACACACAGCTGCGTGTTTCAGCTCAATCAGCAACTAGGAGCTGGTCCTGTCAGCTCCAGAGCTGGTCCTGTCAGCTCCAGAGAGAGTGCAAACTACAGCACACAGCTGTCACACACCAAATGTAAAAAGGAGCAGTTAATTCTATTAACTGCTGTCCAAAAACACTTGGCTTCAAAAGACTTCACCACACTCTCAATATTTTAAGCACAAAAATCTCAATGTCTGCTCAAAACCAGATTTCCACAAACATGCACAGCGCTGGACCCGCCTACGAGTCAAACCAACAGCAGGTTTATTTAATTAACCCAACAAGGATCACAACAGCTCAAAGATCCAAACGCGGGCTCAAAAATGCAGACAATGTCTCAAAAATCCATACAAGGACTCAAAAAGGATTCAAGATCCAGACAAGGAGCAAAAGGAGAAAAAGGATCCAAGATCCAGACAAGGAGTCAAAAAGGATTCAAGATCCAGACAAGGAGTCAAAAAGGATTCAAGATCCCGGACGAGCCCCCAAAATATGTTACGGCTGGCTCAGGCCGAACACATAAACGGGACACAAGACACAAGGAGGCAGAAGATAAATTAAAAAGCTTTATTGGAAAACTCCCCGACTCCTCCCTCCAGGTGCGGAGTGCACCGTCTTCTGGCACAGGGTCAGGAAAAGCAAAGATTAGACAAAGTGCAAAAAAATGGTGGACGAGAGTGAGTCAGCCAAAAAGAATATAACGTCCCCAGCATCAGCCCAACCCATAAACAGGGCCGTCGCAGCCTATCTGGAGACGGACTACCTGACCAAAAGGGGACCCTAGGGGTAAAAGAAAAACGATATAACTGGACTACCGATCTCACTCTGTCATTAGGCAAACAAACAAAAAACTCCAAACAGCTCCAAACTCCAAAAATGCTCCAAACAGCTCCAAGCTCAAAAATGGTCCTGGTTAAACCAACTTAAACTAACCACACAGGTCAGCATCTCTGATATCAATTATCATTAGCATTAGCAGGATCCTAATGTCATCAATGCAGCCTTCAGCTACCCAGTGCACTAAGCACAACAAAAGTCAAAAGGTGAGCAAACATTCCTAAGTGCAGTAAGCACAGTCAAACTCCACAAGCAAATGAGCTGACACAAATGCAACTAGCAGTCAAGACCAAACATGAGCTAGTAGCCACTCTTTAAGTGCATCTAGCAGTCAAGACCAAACATGAGCTAGTAATGACTCACCCAGAACCTTCTAAACAGAAGATCAGACTTCAAGACAGGCAGGGGCGGGCGGAGAACACCCCACAGTACCCAAACAGTACTCAAACAGTACCCAAACAGTACTCAAACAGCTCAGCAATAAAGCAACCAAACTCTGAGCTCACAACACTCCGCATTCAAGCACAGTCAACTTGAAGTATATATAGGCGTGGCTCTCAGGTGTTCCTGGCTGAACACACACAAGCCTGATCATAATCAGACTAATTAACTAACAAAACATGACTGCAGTCAACATGCATAAAAACTATAGGTGTCAGCATTGGCAGCTTCCTCAGGATATGTAACATCATCTGTAAACAATCTTATCATCCTGAGTCCAAAGACAAAAACACGACAGTTCAGCTGCACACGTGCAGGCGCTTTCTTCAGCTAGTAATTAGACAGCTAACATGACTAAAGTCATTAAGGAGCTGTCAGTGACGCGTTCGGCTGCTTACCTGCTGTTGAAAGGGTTGTCCCCGGGTATCACATGACTGCCACCGGCAGCGATCAAAAAGCTGACCCGGTCATAAAAAGTCCTGGACGAGGGCGGGGCAGCTGCCCCCTGGCCTTGGCTGGCGACTGAAGCGGGGTCAGCTGAGCCACGACAGTAGGTCTGACCCTGGCAGGAGATTTGAGAGCAGCAGTCCGGGTCCATGCAGTCAGTGAGCCCGTCTGGAAAACAGCGAGGAGACAGTCCAGACAGGTCAGAAAGTTTCTCTGACCTACATACAGGAAGTGAGCTGAGCTCCACGCAGAGGACTTCTCACATCAACTTAAGGGCATTCAAACAAGCACAACGCAACGTGAAGCTTCCAGAGCACCTCTCATAAACGTTAAAAGTTTGGGGCTTGATCAGGCACAAGAGGAGTCCGTCAGACGCCAAGCTCTCGTTTTATTGATCTACAGTTTAAAACAAGCTGCTTAACAATCTGCTCTGCTGCCACATTTGCATATTTCTTCCACTGATGTTTTATGTATGATTGATTTGTTTTGTTTGTTTGCAGAGTCACCAAGAGGCCACATCCAAACAAATTTCCTGTCTGGTGCCACAGCAGTTCCAGACAAGCTTTTTTAAACTTATTTATTTCATTACAGAGGCTAAAAGACCATTTGTTCGAGGCGTTTACCGTACTTTTTGGCATTTAACACGCTTCTGTGTATAACCCACTTTGTCCAATTATTGTCAATAAATTGGAAAAATCCATAAATAACACGCTTCGCCCTATAAGTCGCATCTATTGTGCGTCACCGCTACGCAACGCGTCAGCGCCTCATTTGCCCTGCTTAAAATGGCGGCCACAGAAGTGAGCGAGCATGGAAGGACTTTACGAGATTAACACGGTAAAAACAATTACGGTATTTGTTTGCTGATAAAAAATATATTTCTTAGCTGACGTTATAGCACAAGGGTTCCTGAGCTTAACCGTTCCTTAATCCATTCACGAAATGGTCTAATCTGCTGGATTTAAATTGTTTCAGTTTGACGTCTTCCAAACAGTCTTGGGCGATACGAAAATAAATTATGAATAAATCGAATTTGATCTCAAATGTCTTATACAGGGACAGAGTTTGTAAATTAACCCCATATAATTACACTCTGTAAGCCTAGAAAATATCCGTCGAGTGGTTTAAGAGCTGTTTATCTAAACAGTAGGTCTGTTCACGGAGCTAACTGCTAACAGAGCAATTTTTTATAGCTCTAAAAATCTTCTACAGCTAACAGTTTGTAAATGACCACCAAATAATTTTGCTCTGTAAGTTTCAAGAAAATCCGCGGTGTGGTTTATGAGTTATCTTGCTAAAAAACACAGCTAACAACACAGCTAACAGTGGTTAGCTCCAGAGCAGGAGGCGGGCAGCGACAGAGCAGTCTGAGCAGAGGAGGCTTTTTTCGAACACATGAGCTAGAAACGGTCGGTGTACACTCTGGAAGTAAAGCTTCTCGGATGAGAAGCGAAACGTCTTCTGTTACAAATAAAGTCCAGTTGATCTTGAATTGAACGCCTTTTTGACTCTGGAAGTGTCCCCCTAGCAGACAAAAGTGGTACTGCACCATTTTTTGCCCAAAATGAAAAACGGCAATATCAGAGTCAAAAATGGGTCTAAAAATATGGGAAAAATCCATAAATAACACGCTTCGGCATATAACCCGCAGGACATTCAAATGAGTAAAAAAACTGTGTGTTATATGCCGAAAAGTACGGTACTCCTTCCTACCTCCCTCGTTGTCCTTGCCGTCGGAGCAGAGCGTTTCGGTGGCGACGTCACAGCCGAGCCCTCTCCATCCCGACTGGCAGATGCAGTGCCAGACGTTCTGATCCAGGACGCACCTCCCGTTGTTGTTGCAAAGCCCGGGACAGCCGTCTGTCAAAACACCACGCACGGGTCAACCACAAGTGAGCGAACAACAGCAAGGAGATCAGAAAAAGAAGGGAGGAGAGAAGACAGGAGCAAAGGAGGCAAATAGAGTGAAAAGAGGCAGAGGAGGGGTAAAAACCATAGAAGACAGGAGTGAGTGAACATACAGTATGATACACCTGGGGATGGGGGTTACAATCGTTTCACATGAGTTCTTGGTGCAACTACCGTGAAAACTGAAATGCATGACTTGTTATTGATGCACTCGCAGATAATGCAATGCAGTTACTTTTTGTGCTTTTAGGGTTAAAATCAAAACTGATGGAAGTTTTGCATGAATCTAGAGCAGGGTTGTAGTTGGAAACATACAGGGTCAAATCCACAATCATGTCATTGCACTTGGTTCATAAATGTTAAGAGTTTTCTTTTGTTTAGAGTCGCCCAAATCACGTGAGAGAGGCTGAACATCCTTCAGTGTGACGCTCGCTCCTTTTCCTGTGAATAATTAGCGCAGGAACCGATGCAGATGCTGGAAACACTCATGTGAAGTAACTGCAACATCAAAGGGGAAAAGGGAGTATATATATATATGTAAATAGGAGGAAGTTGGAGAAGAAGGAAGGGGGCGGGGTCAAGAGTCTCCACATTTACAGAAAACAGTGCACTTGCTGCCAGATCGCATTCCTTCTATAATGGAGGTGAAGACAGGGAGCCGAAACATAAACCACACCAGTCGTGGGCGTTTAATCTGGCAGACACAGGGACAGTGTGGGGGGTGGGGGGGAGGGACCGTGGAGTCTGGCGTGAGACTTGTTCAGACGGACAGGAGATGGAGGGGACATATTGGGGGGGGGGGAGCAGGGTTCACAGAAGAAACATTATGATCGACTTGGACATAAAACAGGTGTATAAACGCCGTGCTAGGAGAGACAGAGAGCAGGGAGGGATTGCTCATGACAATCTCCCTTGTGGGGGTAGTGGTTCCATTTACCTTTATATCCTATCTTGACTGCTCCTATTACACAACCGAGGAAAGGGAAACATTTGGAAAAGAAAATTACTTATCTCTGCGGTGGCAGTGTGCTAAGACTGGCAAACACATTTACTCAGAGTCACTGGCAAAACGTGGAAACGCTGTCTGGCACGCCGCTGCCTGCGGACGTGGCTTCAATATTTAGAGAAGCTCTGCAGGTTGTTTTCTCCAGAATCACTGTTGCAATCACCACGTGTGTCAGCTTTGTGTCCAACGTCAACCTCTCCACTGTGTAGGACTCACAGCACTGAGCTGAAGAGTTCAGCTTGAGCGACAACACACGACTGACATCGCTGAGAGACAGCGACGTTCAACAGGTTGAAGGGGTCCACAGTTTTAATAGTCAACTTTGCTCATAAAGCACATTTAAAACCAGCAGCTGCTACCAAAGTGCTTAACAATAAATTCAATGGCAGTAGGCAAATAAAAAAAATACAAATGTAATTAAAATACGTAAATAAAAGCATCAAAAGAAAAACATAAAACACAGAACAATGAAAAACTAAATCAGATCACACTGTGTTCAACGTCAGAGAAAACAGGTGATTTTTTTTTTGGTTGAGATTTCAAAACAGGAAGTGAAGTGTCCTGTCTAATGTCGAGGAGCAGATTGTTCCAGAGTTTAGAGCCACGACTGAAAAAGTCTGATCTCCTCTGAAGCAGCTGGTCAGATGATCTCAGCGCCCGAGAAGGAACAAATGGTTGAAGTAGCTCAGAGCGATATGAGGGTGCAAGGTCATTTATGCACTTTAAAGGTCAACAGGATAATTTTAATATCAATCCTGGTACATACAGGGAGCCAGTGAAGGGAGGACAAAACTGGTGAAATATGATCAAACGTATGAGTTCCTGTTCAGAGCTGAGCTGCAGCATCTTGGACGAACTGGAGACGTGAAGGGTTGACCTGACTGACCCAACAGAAAGTGTTACTGTAGTCTAGTCAGGTTGTAATGAAGACATGGACTATAGTTTTTCAAGGTCAGATCTGGTCAACACTGACTTAATCTGAACTATCTGCTTTAACTGGAAGAAACTTTTCTGCAGAACATAGTTAATAAGTTTATTGAACTTAAAGTCAGAGTCTAAAACCATCCTGAGGTTTGTAACAGACTGATGAAGATACGGATGCAGAGAATCCAGGTTTACATAGACAACAGCAGAGCTGGAGCTAAACACAAGGACTTCAGTCATCTTATCATTAAAACTTGAAAAATTGAAAGCTGTCCATGCCATGATGTCATCAAGACATTTTAACAGAGGGTGAATGGAGCAAGAACTACTGGTTTGAAGTACAGATAAATCTGAGGATCATCAGCATAACAGTGAATAGAAAGACAGTGTTTCCTCATGGACCTCAAAGGGAGCAGAGTTAAAACAGAAAAACTCCAAGAAACAAATGAAACAAATAAAAGTGTTAAAAAGCAAAAACTTTCACGGAGTATAATTTTCATGCAAAGTGAAAAATGTATTTTTACCTGAAACTCTGGAATCCAAGGCTACACGTGTAAGCCAAGAGGAGGTCGTAAAGAAACAGACAGGCATGCAGACACAGAATAAAGGAGAGAATGGAAACAGAAAGAAGTTAGGCAAAGGAATGTACACAGATAGAAATAAGTTGAAAATCAATTTGAGAGAAGATGGAAAAGGAGCTTCTTCATTTTCTTCACTGCAGCAAAAGGGAGAAACGTTTGAAAACCTCAGAGTGTGATTTGAACGAACGCAGAGAGTAATTAATCAGAAATATAGACAACTTCACAGTTCAGATCACATTTGTCTGTAACATGGTGAACGTGTTCCTGTCTGTAGAAGCAACATAAATCATTTCAGCTACTTGTGCTTGGTAAAATATTCATTGTTAACACTCTCCATCTGCTTTTGTTTTGCCCAAAACAAGAGAAGCTGATGTACAAAAAAAAAAAAAAGACCACATGGTTGTGTTCTTTTATTGATATTTGATATTTGTACCGCTCTTTGTTTTTGGACCTGTGCGTCAGTTTCATGCGGGCTTCAGTGTCTGCTTGTCAGCATGTGAACAGGCTCAGCGTCTAATACGAACCAAAACACTGAGCTTCTGTATATTTTATTCTTTCATCACGTCTACTTCAGCGGTTTTATGCTAAGACAAATCAAAAACACCTTAACAGCAGACTGTGCTGCTGAGAAAGCAGCGACAATGGGCTAAGCCTTGCATATAAAACAGGATCTAGATGCTTGTGGAAAAGAATGACCAAGGAAGTGCTCCATTCAGGAGCTGACCGTGTAACGTGATTAAAAGGCGCTTTGTGCAAATGGCACTTATTCAGGGTTTGAAAGACAAAATAAGCTCCCAGTTCCTAAAAGAAAAGGTAACGCAGCACCTATTCATGGCCTCCGTCTAAAGCGTGGAGGTGCCTTCGTGACGGAAGCCGTGAACGGAGAGAAGAAAGAGAAACGGATGACGTGCCGGCGGCCCCCGAGGAGGGAGAGATGAATAAGATGAGGAATGTGACCTCCTCCAGCAGCGACCTCGCTGCAGGCTCCTCCTCCTCAGAGACGGGCGGCGGGCCGCGGACTGCTCACGAGAGAAACTTGTAAATACATAATTGGGGTTCGAGAGTTTGGAGGGTCAGATCTTTTGTTTCGCGGGGAACGAACGCGTCGTCATCGAGAGGCAGCCGACGACTTGTGGGAATGGTGTTTGACGCGACGTGTCAAGGTTTAACTACGGGATCTGTGACAGAGGGGACGATGAGGAGAAGGAGTGAGGTAGAGGTCAACAAAAAGTGGCATCTCACAACTCATTATCCTCATTAATGCCGGGTGAAGCGCCGCGTTTCAGACTAAAAGGATAATCCAAAGAGGCCGAGCGGTGGATTGTAGGCTCCCTGAACACCTGCCCCCGACTCACTAATACTGCAAGTCTCCCAAAGCTGAGCTTCATAAATCATTTAAACTAATTACTAACTTAATGCGCGGTCCTTAGAAAGAATCATGTCTATAAGTAAAACTGGCGATGAAAGATACGCCTTTCTTTGTTTTCACTTACAGACGTGTAAAGAATAATCATAAAAAAGGTTCGTAAGTTCAGTCGTCGTCCAGGTAAACAAGTACAGAAAAGGTTAAATGAGGTCATTTGAACAGTTTTTCTTTTTGGGAGATTCATCTGAAACACTTCAAGAGTCTGAGGCCTGCCAACTCAGATCTGTCTTATAAATAGCAGCTCCTGTTGAGTTCACAGAAACTGACTCTAATCCATGCAAAGAGTCCATCCATCCATTATCTTCTACACGCTTCTTCCATTTTGGGTCGCCGGTGACCGTGTCCAGCAATCACTGTGCGAGGGGCGGGGTACACCCTGGACATGTTGCGAGTCCATCACAGGGACACCTGGACAGGTCTCCAGTCCATCACAGGGACACCTGGACAGGTCTCCAGTCCATCACAGGGACACCTGGACAGGTTGCAAGTCCATCACAGGGACACATAGAGACAAACGAGACAAACAACCGTCCACTCTCTCACTCGCCTGGAGACAATTCAGAGTCACCATCAGTCTGACATGCATGTTTTTAGTCTGTGGGAGGAAACTGGAGAAAACCCACGCAGCACAGAGAGAACATGCAGACTCCACCTAGAAAGGCCCCTGAACTGGGATTTGAACCAGGGACCTGCTCACTGAGAGGCACCAGTTGTGCCACAGTGCTGTCGTGCAAAGAGTTTGTCCAAAGCCATCGATCATCAGGACAACAGTCACATGTTTCAGATGAACTACTCACAGAAGATGAAACATTTCTCCTACAGGAAACTTGTCCAGATGACCTTATTTAACTTTTTTTCATAATAAAATAAAATCTGCAAATTGGGTTTTCTTCAGATTTTAGCCTGAAAAATCTCAAGAATAAGTGTTTAGGTTCAGCATCTGAAACTTGTTTTTTTTTTTAACAGTGGAATTATGACTTTACAACACTTTTCCCATTGATTTTTCCTACTGATCGCCTCCATCGTCCCTGTGCCCGTACAGACAGTCGTCTCTCTGCTCTGGCAGGTCGTCTGCACATTCAAGCCGGTATCATCTCATAGACCAGCCCTACATTAAGTTTAAAGTAAGTTTAGGCCAATTACTTGAGTAAATGTAGACATTTATTTTCAGTCTGACCACATCCTGGCTGCACAGTTTGCTTCAGGAGAAACTGGACGGCAAGAAGCAGAAGTTTGGCTCGGCAAGCTAAAAATACCACTAACAGCCACTCATGACTAGTTTGCCAAAGTTGTTAAAAGAGTGTAGGCAGCAACAAAAGTCCAACGTGATCTAATGACTGAAAGCTTTCAGAGGATACTGACATTCGCTCTCCAACTCTGCCCTTCTTTCCTTGCCAGTAATTGAAGGTCCTCTGTGGTTTGGGTTTCTCTGCAGAACGTGTGGGTGTGGAGCGCTGCATGTGTCATGGTGGCTCACCGATGGTGCAGTGTTCACCCGTCCAGCCCTGGTGGCAGTCGCACTTGCCCTCCCGGCAGACGCCGTGGTCGATGCAGCGTGGGTGACAGTCCCTCTGCTCACATTCTGGCCCCGTCCAGCCTTCCTCGCAGTGACACCCGCCGCCGATGCAGGAGCCCCGGGGGCCGCAGTCCACCACACACACCTCTGTTGCAAAACACAGACATGCAGCTGCTGTTGTGTGAGACAGAACAACCGGCCCTTTGGCACTCGTGTGTTTTTGCATTCTGAATAAAAAATGCTGTGATGTTTGCTGAGAAGCTTTTGCTCCCGCTGTTAAAATGGGTCAATAAGTTTGACGGTAAACAGAACTTGCTTTCAACCCTGTTCCCATCAAAGGCCCGAAGAGAAACTCTGACGTTGTGTTGCAACAACTGCAGCGTGTGGAAGAATTTGAAATGACTCAGACTCACTGCTGTTTGTTTAAGTTCAGCACATGATGCAATGGTTTACACAGAAAAAGCCAAATATTCACTGCTTGTCCATGATTTGATGAATTTGCCTTCTTTTTTTATAAAGAGTCCAGAGTGTTAGCAAAGTTAAGCCTTCATGGTAATGCATCAAAACCTGAAATTATTAAATGTCCAATAATTCACAAAATAGATGCAGAAAAAAAATATTTTTCTTCCTTCGATAACTGTTACGGTCATCGGCTTCAACAGCTCAGCCGAAAGTCCTTCTGATTTTTAAGGTTTGACATTTAGTTGTGTGATTATCAAGCATGTGATCTTATCCACTTCTAATTTATTCTGTAAGTTTTCTGCATCTTTCTCATCCCGCAGGTTTCAAGCTATTTCAACAAATCATGAATAGAAATGTTCTGCTCTTTCAGGACAATCCTGCTATGACTTTTGGTGTTGGTGCAACTTTAGCTTTTTGAAATATTTAGCTATTTTTTTCTTATAAAAAAAAGAACTGAGCTAATTTTCCATCCTTTAGATCTTTAGATGTGTTTACAATCTTTTACTGCTTTCACAGTTTGTTCTGCTTCAGCTTCTTTCAGCTTCATGCTGCAAATAAAAAAAAAGCAGCTACTTTCAGCTAACTTAAGCTGTTTTTTCAGCTGAGTTGTGCTTGATTATTGCTGCTAATTTTATCTTATTTCTATGTTTCAGCTTTTTCTACTATTTCAGCTACTCTTTAGCTGTTTTTTATGCTAATTTTATTTGGTCCAGCTAATTACACATTTTTTGCACACATTCAATTTTTTCAGCCTAATTCAGCATAAATGTGCTCTCGCCACTTCCTTCTTATTAAGCTTATTTCTGTCTTTTAGCTATTTTCAGCTTTTTTGCTTATTTCAGCTTTTTTTTTCCAATTTCCTCGGTTTTGTGCTAATTTCTGCTTCTTTCAGCATAATTGACCAATATGTGTTCTTTCTGCTTTCTTCTGCTGATTTAAGCTTGTTCTACCTTTTCAGCTACATTTTAAACATGTTTGTAGCTAATTTCATCTGTTTTCTGATAAATGCAAGTTTTTGTAGTAATTTCTGCTACTTTCAGTCTAATTAACTTTTTTGCAGCTTGTTGCGCTACTTTCAGCTTTGCTCTTTAAGCTAATATTTAGCTCTTTTGATAAAAAATTATACTTTTTCAGCTAATTCTACATGTTTAGCTCATTTGAGCTTTTTCTGCTTCCTCCTGGTATTCTAAGCTTCTTTCTGCCTTTTCATTTGTTTTTTATGCTAATTTCAGATTTTTATAGCTAAGTTTTCTGCTCATTTCTGCTTATTTAAACCAAATTCAACAAATATGTGTTATTTCTGTTTTCTTCTGCTAATTTAGGTTTGTTCTTCCATTTCATCTACATTTCAGAATTAGCTCATTTCAGCTGTTTTTCAGCAAGTTATTCTACAATAATCATTCACATTGCATTTTATCAGGAAACACAAAGTCTCTAGTTTATACGTTGTTTTTTGTTCACCTCAGAGGCACCACATTTCTCCGTTAAGCAAATTAAAACATGTTTTGATGGGATCCCATGAAATGAAAGTCAAATTTATTTAGCAACAAATTCTGGAGAGCCTAAATTATTTCATCAGCAAGCTGCGACGCCCACCTTCCATCTGAAATAACCGCCGTGTTTAAAGATTTGTCTGGAGGAAAGACGGAAAGAAAAACCCTAAACGTGTCCTCCAACATGTCTCCTTTATCGACACTTTTGTTTGTGCTGCGATCAGAGTTATCATTTTATAGATTCAAATATTTATTTATGCACTCGCATAAACATGAAACAACACTTGTCGTCCCTCAGAAAGCTTGTAAGAACAAAACATTGCAATTACTGTACGTCTAAAAGCTTCCAAAAGAGCCACTCCAACGTTTTACGGAGCTCCATTTGCCCGAGTGTCTTAACAGACTTGAAGCGAGGGTTGTGGATTCTTCTTTTGTCTCGACTCGGAGACGAACGTGTTTTTCTTAAACTGCAAAGAGAAGAGCAGCTGTTGTGGATCTGCTGTCTCTTAAGAAAATTCAAATAATTGAATCCAAAATTGGTGATCACTCGTACGCGCATGTTAAAGCTAATGCTCAACAAGCTGCTCGTGCTCTGCCGGGAGACAAAGAGATGTTGATTTGCAGGAAACGAGCTTCAAACGTTTGGAGCGAAGCTTTTGTTGTGGCAGACTCCTCGTAGAGAAAAGTAGTTTGAAAATGGCCTCAGATTTTTAAACGGTGCAGAAAATGTCGTTTTAAAAGCTCCGCTGCAGGAAGAAGTTTGGAACGATTGGAAAACTTCAGGAAACCAGAGAATGAAGGAAGCAGGGGCTGCTCGGCAGGAGACCAGAATCTGACGGTGGGGCGGCTGTGGCTGAGTGGTTGGAGCAGTCGTCCTCCAATGGGAGAGTTGAGGGTTCAATTCCACCAGCAGTCACATGCTGAAGTGTCCCTGGGTAAGACACTGAACCCCTCACTGCCTCTGATGTGTGTCCCATCAGTGAATTAATGTGATAAAGCTCTGATTGTTCTTTGTACAGATGCAGTGCTTTATGGATGATGACACACATTGTGAAGTAAAGAGCTTTGAGTGTCTTGATCAGACAGAGAGGCTCTATACAAGTACAGTCCATTTACCATTTACCATCATGAAACAGCGGGTTCGGATGTTGTCAGTACATACAATGGGTGTTATCAACTGTTATCATCCCCATATATAGTGGCAAAACTGCCCAATCTACCTCCTAGCATGTTTAAAAGAATGTTATCAGCTTTATAATCGCTGTGAGTAGGCAGCGTGTTTCCGTAAACCCGTAAGTGTTGTGTGTTTTTGTTTTATTGCAGCTTATGTAACTGTTTTCCTAAACCTAACCCAATACCCAGACCTAACCAAGACCCTAAACCTAACCCAAGACCCTTTACTCTAAACCTAACCAAGACCCTAAACCTAACCCAAGACCCTTTACTGTAAACCAGACCAAGACCCTAAACCTAAACCCCTTGTGCCTAAACCTAACCAAGACCCTAAACCTAACCCAAGAACCTTTACACTAAACCTAACCAAGACCCTAAACCTAACCCAAGACCCTTTACTCTAAACCACCAAGACCTTAAACCTAACCCAAGACCCTTTACTCTAAACCTAACCAAGACCCTAAACCTAACCCAAGACCCTTTACTCTAAACCAGACCAAGACCCTAAACCTAACCCAAGACCCTTTACTCTAAACCTAACCAAGACCCTAAACCTAACCCAAGACCCTTTACTCTAAACCAGACCAAGACCCTAAACCTAAACCAAGACCCTTTACTCTAAACCAGACCAAGACCCTAAACCTAACCCAAGACCCTTTACTCTAAACCAGACCAAGACCCTAAACCTAACCCAAGACCCTTTACTCTAAACCTGACCAAGACCCTAAACCTAACCCAAGACCCTTTACTCTAAACCAGACCAAGACCCTAAACCTAACCCAAGACCCTTTACTTTAAACCGGACCAAGACCCTAAACCTGACCCAAGACCCTTTACTCTAAACCAGACCAAGACCCTAAACCTAACCCAAGACCCTTTACTCTAAACCTGACCAAGACCCTAAACCTAACCCAAGACCCTTTACTCTAAACCTAACCAAGACCCTAAACCTAACCCAAGACCCTTTACTCTAAACCTAACCAAGACCCTAAACCTAACCCAAGACCCTTTACTCTAAACCTAACCAAGACCCTAAACCTAACCCAAGACCCTTTACTCTAAACCTAACCAAGACCCTAAACCTAACCCAAGACCCTTTACTCTAAACCTAACCAAGACCCTAAACCTAACCCAAGACCCTTTACTCTAAACCTAACCAAGACCCTAAACCTAACCCAAGACCCTTTACTCTAAACCTAACCAAGACCCTAAACCTAACCCAAGACCCTTTACTCTAAACCTAACCAAGACCCTAAACCTAACCCAAGACCCTTTACTCTAAACCAGACCAAGACCCTAAACCTAACCCAAGACCCTTTACTCTAAACCAGACCAAGACCCTAAACCTAACCCAAGACCCTTTACTCTAAACCAGACAAAGACCCTAAACCTAACCCAAGACCCTTTACTCTAAACCAGACCAAGACCCTAAACCTAACCCAAGACCCTTTACTCTAAACCTGACCAAGACCCTAAACCTAACCCAAGACCCTTTACTCTAAACCAGACCAAGACCCTAAACCTAACCCAAGACCCTTTACTCTAAACCAGACAAAGACCCTAAACCTAAACCAAGACCCTTTACTCTAAACCAGACCAAGACCCTAAACCTAACCCAAGACCCTTTACTCTAAACCTAACCAAGACCCTAAACCTAACCCAAGACCCTTTACTCTAAACCAGACCAAGACCCTAAACCTAACCCAAGACCCTTTACTCTAAACCAGACCAAGACCCTAAACCTAACCCAAGACCCTTTACTCTAAACCAGACCAAGACCCTAAACCTAACCCAAGACCCTTTACTCTAAACCTAACCAAGACCCTAAACCTAACCCAAGACCCTTTACTCTAAACCTAACCAAGACCCTAAACCTAACCCAAGACCCTTTACTCTAAACCTAACCAAGACCCTAAACCTAACCCAAGACCCTTTACTCTAAACCTAACCAAGACCCTAAACCTAACCCAAGACCCTTTACTCTAAACCTAACCAAGACCCTAAACCTAACCCAAGACCCTTTACTCTAAACCTAACCAAGACCCTAAACCTAACCCAAGACCCTTTACTCTAAACCTAACCAAGACCCTAAACCTAACCCAAGACCCTTTACTCTAAACCTGACCAAGACCCTAAACCTAACCCAAGACCCTTTACTCTAAACCTAACCAAGACCCTAAACCTAACCCAAGACCCTTTACTCTAAACCTGACCAAGACCCTAAACCTAACCCAAGACCCTTTACTCTAAACCAGACCAAGACCCTAAACCTAACCCAAGACCCTTTACTCTAAACCAGACCAAGACCCTAAACCTAAACCAAGACCCTTTACTCTAAACCAGACCAAGACCCTAAACCTAACCCAAGACCCTTTACTCTAAACCAGACAAAGACCCTAAACCTAAACCAAGACCCTTTACTCTAAACCAGACCAAGACCCTAAACCTAACCCAAGACCCTTTACTCTAAACCTGACCAAGACCCTAAACCTAACCCAAGACCCTTTACTCTAAACCAGACCAAGACCCTAAACCTAACCCAAGACCCTTTACTCTAAACCAGACCAAGACCCTAAACCTAACCCAAGACCCTTTACTCTAAACCAGACCAAGACCCTAAACCTAACCCAAGACCCTTTACTCTAAACCTAACCAAGACCCTAAACCTAACCCAAGACCCTTTACTCTAAACCTAACCAAGACCCTAAACCTAACCCAAGACCCTTTACTCTAAACCTAACCAAGACCCTAAACCTAACCCAAGACCCTTTACTCTAAACCAGACCAAGACCCTAAACCTAACCCAAGACCCTTTACTCTAAACCTAACCAAGACCCTAAACCTAACCCAAGACCCTTTACTCTAAACCTAACCAAGACCCTAAACCTAACCCAAGACCCTTTACTCTAAACCTGACCAAGACCCTAAACCTAACCCAAGACCCTTTACTCTAAACCAGACCAAGACCCTAAACCTAACCCAAGACCCTTTACTCTAAACCAGACAAAGACCCTAAACCTAAACCAAGACCCTTTACTCTAAACCAGACCAAGACCCTAACCCTGACCCAAGACCCTTTACTCTAAACCAGACCAAGACCCTAAACCTAACCCAAGACCCTTTACTCTAAACCTGACCAAGACCCTAAACCTGACCCAAGACCCTTTACTCTAAACCGGACCAAGACCCTAAACCTGACCCAAGACCCTTTACTCTAAACCAGACCAAGACCCTAAACCTAACCCAAGACCCTTTACTCTAAACCTAACCAAGACCCTAAACCCAACCCAAGACCCTTTACACTAAACCTAACCAAGACCCTAAACCTAACCCAAGACCTTTTACTCTAAACCAGACCAAGACCCTAAACCTAACCCAAGACCCTTTACACTAAACCTAACCAAGACCCTAAACCTGACCCAAGACCCTTTACTCTAAACCAGACCAAGACCCTAAACCTGACCCAAGACCCTTTACTCTAAACCTAACCAAGACCCTAAACCTAAACCCCTTGTGCCTAAACCTAACGCCAGACCCTTTACTCCAAACCTAACCAAGACCCTAAACCTAACCCAAGACCCTTTACTCCAAACCTAACCAACACTCTAAACCTAACGCCAGACCCTTTACTCCAAACCTAACCAAGACCCTAAACCTAACCCAAGACCCTTTACTCTAAACCTAACCAAGACCCTAAACCTAACCAAGACCCTAAACCTAACCCAAGACCCTTTACTTTAAACCGGACCAAGACCCTAAACCTAACCCAAGACCCTTTACTCTAAACCAGACCAAGACCCTAAACCTAACCCAAGACCCTTTACTCTAAACCAGACCAAGACCCTAAACCTAACCCAAGACCCTTTACTCTAAACCTAACCAAGACCCTAAACCTAACCCAAGACCCTTTACTCTAAACCTAACCAAGACCCTAAACCTAACCCAAGACCCTTTACTCTAAACCTAACCAAGACCCTAAACCTAACCCAAGACCCTTTACTCTAAACCGGACCAAGACCCTAAACCTAACCCAGACCCTTTACTCTAAACCAGACCAAGACCCTAAACCTAAACCAAGACCCTTTACTCTAAACCAGACCAAGACCCTAAACCTAACCCAAGACCCTTTACTCTAAACCAGACCAAGACCCTAAACCTAACCCAAGACCCTTTACTCTAAACCAGACCAAGACCCTAAACCTAACCCAAGACCCTTTACTCTAAACCAGACCAAGACCCTAAACCTAACCCAAGACCCTTTACTCTAAACCAGACCAAGACCCTAAACCTAACCCAAGACCCTTTACTCTAAACCAGACCAAGACCCTAAACCTAAACCAAGACCCTTTACTCTAAACCAGACCAAGACCCTAAACCTAACCCAAGACCCTTTACTCTAAACCAGACAAAGACCCTAAACCTAAACCAAGACCCTTTACTCTAAACCAGACCAAGACCCTAAACCTAACCCAAGACCCTTTACTCTAAACCTAACCAAGACCCTAAACCTAACCCAAGACCCTTTACTCTAAACCAGACCAAGACCCTAAACCTAACCCAAGACCCTTTACTCTAAACCAGACCAAGACCCTAAACCTAACCCAAGACCCTTTACTCTAAACCAGACCAAGACCCTAAACCTAACCCAAGACCCTTTACTCTAAACCTAACCAAGACCCTAAACCTAACCCAAGACCCTTTACTCTAAACCTAACCAAGACCCTAAACCTAACCCAAGACCCTTTACTCTAAACCTAACCAAGACCCTAAACCTAACCCAAGACCCTTTACTCTAAACCAGACCAAGACCCTAAACCTAACCCAAGACCCTTTACTCTAAACCAGACCAAGACCCTAAACCTAACCCAAGACCCTTTACTCTAAACCTAACCAAGACCCTAAACCTAACCCAAGACCCTTTACTCTAAACCAGACCAAGACCCTAAACCTAACCCAAGACCCTTTACTCTAAACCAGACCAAGACCCTAAACCTAACCCAAGACCCTTTACTCTAAACCAGACAAAGACCCTAAACCTAAACCAAGACCCTTTACTCTAAACCAGACCAAGACCCTAACCCTGACCCAAGACCCTTTACTCTAAACCAGACCAAGACCCTAAACCTAACCCAAGACCCTTTACACTAAACCTAACCAAGACCCAAAACCTGACCCAAGACCCTTTACTCTAAACCGGACCAAGACCCTAAACCTGACCCAAGACCCTTTACTCTAAACCAGACCAAGACCCTAAAACTAACCCAAGACCATTTACTCTAAACCTAACCAAGACCCTAAACCCAACCCAAGACCCTTTACACTAAACCTAACCAAGACCCTAAACCTAACCCAAGACCTTTTACTCTAAACCAGACCAAGACCCTAAACCTAACCCAAGACCCTTTACACTAAACCTAACCAAGACCCTAAACCTGACCCAAGACCCTTTACTCTAAACCAGACCAAGACCCTAAACCTGACCCAAGACCCTTTACTCTAAACCTAACCAAGACCCTAAACCTAAACCCCTTGTGCCTAAACCTAACGCCAGACCCTTTACTCCAAACCTAACCAAGACCCTAAACCTAACCCAAGACCCTTTACTCCAAACCTAACCAACACTCTAAACCTAACGCCAGACCCTTTACTCCAAACCTAACCAAGACCCTAAACCTAACCCAAGACCCTTTACTCTAAACCTAACCAAGACCCTAAACCTAACCAAGACCCTAAACCTAACCCAAGACCCTTTACTCTAAACCTAACCAAGACCCTAAACCTAACCCAAGACCCTTTACTCTAAACCAGACCAAGACCCTAAACCTAACCCAAGACCCTTTACTCTAAACCTAACCAAGACCCTAAACCTAACCCAAGACCCTTTACTCTAAACCTAACCAAGACCCTAAACCTAACCCAAGACCCTTTACTCTAAACCAGACCAAGACCCTAAACCTAAACCAAGACCCTTTACTCTAAACCAGACCAAGACCCTAAACCTAACCCAAGACCCTTTACTCTAAACCAGACAAAGACCCTAAACCTAAACCAAGACCCTTTACTCTAAACCAGACCAAGACCCTAACCCTGACCCAAGACCCTTTACTCTAAACCAGACCAAGACCCTAAACCTAACCCAAGACCCTTTACTCTAAACCTAACCAAGACCCTAAACCTAACCCAAGACCCTTTACTCTAAACCTAACCAAGACCCTAAACCTAACCCAAGACCCTTTACTCTAAACCAGACCAAGACCCTAAACCTAACCCAAGACCCTTTACTCTAAACCAGACCAAGACCCTAAACCTAACCCAAGACCCTTTACTCTAAACCAGACCAAGACCCTAAACCTAACCCAAGACCCTTTACTCTAAACCTAACCAAGACCCTAAACCTAACCCAAGACCCTTTACTCTAAACCTAACCAAGACCCTAAACCTAACCCAAGACCCTTTACTCTAAACCAGACCAAGACCCTAAACCTAACCCAAGACCCTTTACTCTAAACCTAACCAAGACCCTAAACCTAACCCAAGACCCTTTACTCTAAACCTAACCAAGACCCTAAACCTAACCCAAGACCCTTTACTCTAAACCTAACCAAGACCCTAAACCTAACCCAAGACCCTTTACTCTAAACCAGACCAAGACCCTAAACCTAACCCAAGACCCTTTACTCTAAACCTAACCAAGACCCTAAACCTAACCCAAGACCCTTTACTCTAAACCAGACCAAGACCCTAAACCTAACCCAAGACCCTTTACTCTAAACCTAACCAAGACCCTAAACCTAACCCAAGACCCTTTACTCTAAACCAGACCAAGACCCTAAACCTAACCCAAGACCCTTTACACTAAACCTAACCAAGACCCTAAACCTAACCCAGGACCCTTTACACTAAACCTAACCAAGACCCTAAACCTAAACCCCTTGTGCCTAAATCTAATGCCAGACCCTTTACTCCAAACCTAACCAAGACCCTAAACCTAATGCCAGACCCTTTACTCCAAACCTAACCAAGACCCTAAACCTAACCCAAGACCCTTTACTCTAAACCTAATCAAGACCCTAAACCTAACCCAAGATCCTTTACTCCAAACCTAACCAAGACCCTAAACCTAACCCAAGACCCTTTACTCTAAACCTAATCAAGACCCTAAACCTAACCCAAGATCCTTTACTCCAAACCTAACCAAGACCCTAAACCTAACCCAAGACCCTTTACTCCAAACCTAACCACGTAGCTAAAGACGGAGCCTGCTGTCATCGCTTGTAACGGTGACAACGTACCTTTAAACCTCCTAGGAGGTACAGGAGGGGCAATCTGACCGCTACGTATGGGGATGATAATAACTGATAACGGCTATCTAATGGTTGATAACATCCGAAGCGGGTGCATGAAAAATAAAATTTTCTTTAAAGTCCATGAATGCACCAAAGCATCTCTACAGATGTTAGTGGACAACAGCATTCATGAGGAAGTCTCCAGAAAGTCTCAACTTTTGAGAGGATCTCAAACTCATTGTGTGACTCACAGAACACACGGAACAATTTGTTCAAATTATTTCTCTAAATAATCACGAGCTCGTCTTGGAAGCAGCTGAATTTATCCGCCGCCTGTCTGAAGATTGCTGAAGCTGTGTTTGATCCCTCCACAGGAGTTCTGTTCTGACAGAAAAAACTGTCCAGGCTTAAAAGCCACACTGATGTTGAACATTAATTATTGAGAAACTGGTCCAAATCTGCCAATCTTCAATGTAAATGTGTACGCTGCTCCTGCAGACGTGGCGGGGGCTGCTGAGGTGGGATCAAAGTGAGCCGAGGTAGACGGAGGTGGCAGCAACATAACATGCAGCCGAGAGTTTTGAAAACTGTGAACACAAAACAGACGTGGTTTTCAAAAAGTGGACACAAAGAGCCACACTGGTCGTTAACAGCCGGAGCTCAGAGGCTGCAGCCGGGAATACAAACTCTTTCCAGTAATTCTGAGGGATTTTTTACATCCACTAATCCAGTCGCTGCTCAGAGAGACCACTCGATCTGCTGTCATCATTAGATTGTTGTCAGTGTTTGAGCGTTTCCATCAGAATTCATTCAAGTTAATTGTTTTTGCCATCTTTAAGAGGTTACACATGAAATAAGATGCTAGAAAACATTTTATATGCATGCTCTCACTCTGTGCTCCGTAACTCACAGGCCACAGTTGGGATTAACAGACGACAAATAAAACCCAGATCTCTTCCTGAGACTACAATCTGCAGGAACCGAGGAAATGTAAAACCCAGACTTTATTCTTTGATGGTTAATCAAATAAAGTTGTACTTTGTCAATCTGTCAGAAAAACACTCGGGGGGGACAAATAAATGTGTTTAATTTTAAATGTTGGTGTCAGAAAATGATGCAATTTATTTTTAAAATGAGGGCTAATAGACAAATATGTCAGGATTAAATAACTATGAAGTGGTGGTTTGTGAATAAGACATAATGTAGCTCCTTTCAGTTGATGTCAATCCAAATGAACTGAAATAGATTTTTATTTATCTATTTATTTATTTTAATTTTATCTTTATCAGGTATTTGGAACTATATTAATTTTTACTGCTAAAGAGAGCACGTCTGGCAACTTGATGTCATTTGGCAGAAAATGCAATAAAAATATCCATTTTCAACCCAACAGTCTTTTTTTTTTAATTCTGCCTGAAGTTGGTAAATAAATGTATATTTATTATATTTCCAATTATTCCTCAAAACGACAGTGTACCTGTCCATAATCCTGACAGACGGGTCAGATTGTTGGTGAAAACTGAAAACATCAGCCGGTGCATCTCAACTAATTAACCAGCATCGTTTTCCAGCTCCGAATGCAACAAGTCATGAATAAAATATCCCTCATTTTGTTTTAAAAATGTCTTTAAAGCCGACCCTCCTCCCTGCACTTCGGCTCTTTGACTGTCTGTCTGTTCCGGCTCTCTGAATGGAGTTTTTCTTCGATTGAGGGACCTTGGATGGTTCTGATTAAGCTGAGCAGACACTGTAGAATATTAAGCGTGCCTCTGGAGGGGAGTCATTTAATTCCAAAGGAATACCTCCTTCTCATGGAATCTATGCAATCAATTTTTCATTAGTGCAAAAGTGTTTATCTGCCTTTAACATGCCCCTGACTCGAGCTGGATAGGGGGTTGTGGGCGGTCGATCCATGCTACAGCTTGTTAATTAAAGTTTATTTAATTGAAGAAGAACCACGGCATTAATTACGGAGGAATCCTCCACCTATCCAGATGTGCAAACGTTAACTTTTCGGCAGCACCAAGGCCAGGCGTGTTCAGCTCCTGAGACCTCCTGCGAGACGGTTAAAAATCTGAAAGCTTTTAAAGAAAAGCAAATTACTTCTTTAAAAATCAGAAGTGAAGTGAGACATGGAGGAGATAAAACACTGCTCACTAACAGAAAAGTTCAATCAGGTCATGACCGTTTCTTTTTGGGAGAAACGTTTCGTCTTTCATCTAAAAGACTTCATCAGTCTGAGGCCTGCCAACAAGCACTGTCTTATAAATAACACCTCCCTGACGTGTTTCAGACCAGCTGCTGTGCGGTCCCACTGACTTCACACGTGCATCACATGCATGTTGTATGACAGCGGGCCTAAAGCATTTGGTTGTTATGCATGATGATTGATTGTTTTAGATGGATGGTCCCTTTTTGCATGTTTAAAGCAGTTTCTGTGAATTATACAGCAGGCTGGTTTGAAACACGTCAAGGAGGTGCCATTTATAAAATGATGATGATGATGCTCCATCATCCAGGTAGACAAATCTAACAAAGTTGAAGCAGGTCCTCTGGACAGATTCAAAAATAAAAACGGTTAAAAATAAATAAATAAAATGCCCCATCCATCCATCCATCCATCCATTTTCGTCCGCTTATCCGGGGTCGGGTCGCGGGGGTAGCAGCCTAAGTAGGGAGGCCCAGACTTCCCTCTCCCCAGCCACTTGGAGCAGCTCCTCTGGGGGAATCCCAAGGCGTTCCCAGGCCAGCCGAGAAACATAGTCCCTCCAGCGTGTCCTGGGTCTTCCTCTGGGTCTCCTCCCGGTGGGACATGCCCGGAACACCTCACCAGGGAGGCGTCCAGGAGGCATCCTAACCAGATGCCCGAGCCACCTCAACTGGCTCCTCTCGATGTGGAGAAGCAGCGGCTCTACTCCGAGTCCCTCCCGGATGACTGAGCTTCTCACCCTATCTCTAAGGGAGAGTCCAGACACCCTGCGGAGAAAACTCATTTCAGCTTTAACTCCCACCTCCGGGAGAGCTTTGAACACGTTCCGAGGGAGGCGGGGGACATTGAGTCCGAGTGGGCCATGTTCCGCGCCTCTATTGTCGAGGCAGCTTATCAGAGTTGTGGCCGCAAGGTTGTTGGTGCCTGTCGTGGTGGCAACCCTCGAACCCGGTGGTGGACACCGGCGGTGAGGGATGCTGTCAGGCTGAAGAAGGAGTCCTATTGGGCCTTTTTGGCCTGTGGGACCCCGGAAGCAGCAGATAGGTACCGACAGTCCAAGCGGCATGCGGCTCGGGTGGTTGCTGAGGCAAAAACTCGGGCGTGGGAGGAGTTCGGAGAGGCCATGGAGAATGACTTCCGTACGGCTTCGAGGCGATTCTGGTCCACCATCCGGCGTCTCAGGGGGGGAAAGCGGTACGCGACCAACACCATTTATGGTGGGGATGGCGTGCTGTTGACCTCAACTCGGGATGTTGTGAGTCGGTGGGCGGAATACTTCGAAGACCTCCTCAATCCTACTGGCACGTCTTCCACTGAGGAAGCGGAGCCTGGGGACTTTGGGTCGGGCTCTCCAATCTCTGGTGCTGAGGTCGCCAAGGTGGTTAAAAAGCTCCGTGGTGGCAAGGCTCCGGGGGTGGATGAGATTCGTCCTGACACTGCACTAAAACCATAGATATACGGAAGGATCTGTGTTCGGATATTCCCGGAAATGGCCCGCAATGATCCTTAAAAAATCCCAAAATCTGGATACTTATCTTCGGCAGATCCAAAATAAATGTGGCTGTTATTTGTCAAGGGCCTGCCAAAGATAAGTATCCGGATTTTGGGATCTTGGGATTTTTTAAGGATCATTGCGGTCCATTTCCGGGAATATCCGGAAATATAAGTATAAGTATATGTAAAGGATACGGAGATATACTACATCAGATCTTAGTGCAGTGTGAGTTCCTTAGGGCTCTGGATGTTGTAGGGTTGTGTTGGCTTACGCGACTCTGCAATATTGCGTGGACATCGGGGGCAGTTCCCTTGGATTGGCAGACTGGGGTGGTGGTTCCCCTATTCAAAAAGGGGGACCGTAGGGTGTGTTCCAACTATAGGGGGATCACACTCTTAAGCCTCCCTGGTAAGGTCTATTCAGGGGTTCTGGAGAGGAGGGTCCGTCGGATAGTCGAACCTCGGATTCAGGAGGAGCAGTGTGGTTTTCGTCCTGGTCGTGGAACACTGGACCAGCTCTACACCCTCAGCAGGGTCCTGGAGGGTGCGTGGGAGTTTGCCCAACCAGTTTACATGTGCTTTGTGGACTTGGAGAAGGCATTCGACCGCGTCCCTCGGGGGGTTCTGTGGGGGGTACTCCGGGAGTATGGGGTACCAGGCCCTTTGATATGGGCTGTTAGGTCCCTGTACGACCGGTGTCAGAGCTTGGTCCGCATTGCCGGCAGTAAGTCAGGCTCGTTTCCAGTGAGAGTTGGACTCCACCAAGGTTGCCCTTTGTCATAAAATGTCCCATTTAATTAAATTAATTAATTCATTTATGTATGTATTTATTTGTTTATTTATTTATTTATTTAGTCCATCCAGAAGACCTGATTTAACTTTGATAGATTTATAAGACAGTTCTTGTTGGCAGGCCTCAGACTGTTGAAGTTTTTCAAATGAAAGACGAAACGTTTCTCCCAAAAATAAACTGTCATGACCTGATTCAACCTTTACTGTGATTCATCTACCTGGATGATTGAGGTTACAAACAAACTAATAACAGACCTTTAATGGGCTGATAACATCCAAAGTCGCTCTTACAAGCAATTACAGTAGTCCCTCGCTACTTCGCCGTTCGTTTATCGCGGACTTGCTCTATCACGGTTTTTCAAAATAAGATAAGAACATGCAAATGGCTGTTTGGTAGATGAGCTGCACGATCGGCATAAATTTTTTATTTAAAATAAATTATTTTAAATTATTTGGCACCTCCTGCACCTGTGTGCAGCTCTTACTGCAGGATGAACTTCCTGCTGCAGCTGATCAGCTGCCTCGTGATAAGTGAAAAACTGTGAATAGTAGTACAAGTATATAT
>JBBPBX010019920.1:0-10656 GCA_038048925.1 Garcialebias charrua | reverse complement strand
TGTATATACCTTATTGTGTATATTATATATTGTGCATATTCAATTCAATTTATTTATATTATAATACATATTATATTTATACTATATGGCACACAGATTGAAATATAAACATCTGTATATATTTCAAGAACAAAGTCCAAGCTGTCAACATGCAGATACCCAGCTGGTATAATAACTTGGCCAAAGGAAGAGATGGAAGCCGCTGACATCAAGACTCAAAAGCTCCTCACAATGCATGGAGGGTTTCACTACAAGTCCAAGTCAGTTTCAGTTCAATTCAGTTCATGTGCCAAGTCACAACAGAAGTAATCTCAAAGCACCGTACAGAAACATTCACATAAAATGTCAGTTAATAACGTTATTTATCTGAGGAGCCAGCAGGGTCCTTTGAGTCTTAACTTCGTCACAGACGCTCATCATCATCAGCACCCTGAGACTATACACAGAGAAAAGAGGGAGGCAGAGGAACAGAGCATTAGAGCCACTAAACAGGATGAAACGACTAAGATCCTGGAGTGCATCAGGAGGAAAACCCCTGTTAATAAACTGATGAGTGAATGTCTCAGGCAGCAGCAGAAACCCAATGCCATTCTATTCTATGTAGACAACTTAAGTTCAGCTTACTCTGATGCCATAAATATAGTCGTCCTTATAGCAAAGTACCACATTCATTGTAGTAAGTGGAGGGATAACAAGCCCTCATTCCCATGTTTCATGAACGAATTCAAAGCCTATTATTCTTCATTAAGTAGATTGAAAAACTGGAAAACTGCTAGAACCATCTCACAACAGTTATCTAAAAACTTGCTGTTTTAAGTTTCTAATATTGTCTTGCTCCTTTGTATACTTTTTCATTTATTGTATTTTGATATATATATATTTTTTTTCAACTTTCATCATTTTGTAAACCGCCCCCTAGCTTATAGACTGTAGTTATGTTATCATTCACAAGAGTTTGTATATATTTTTGTTTATGTAGTGTTTTGTAGTTCTGTTTGTGTTAATAAAAAAATAATAATAATAAAAAAGCAGAAACCCAATGTGGAAGTGGCAGACCAAGAGGAGCCGTCATGGAAAGATAAGCCTCTGCACGGCATGTTCCACTGGTAGATTGAGGAAGTGGCTGACATCAACAAATCCTACCAGTGGCTACAGAGGCCTGTACTGAAAGACAGCACAGAGACAACAATCATGGAATCACAAGAGCAATCAACAGAGGGTCTACTTTGTACCGTTCCAGACAAGACTCGAGATTGAGACTGTGCAACGATGTCCCCGAGACAGTCCAACCCATAATAGCAGGGTGTAAGATCCAGGCAGAGATACGTGGAATACCATAACCAAGTGGCTGGAATAATATACAGTAACTTCTGGAATAATGTACAGGAACATCTGTGTATGAGTATGGACCAGAGGTCCTACAGTCAAAGTGGGAGATGCCACAAAGGCTGGTGGAGAATGGCAGGTCTAAGATACTGTGAGACTTCTCGATCCAGATCGACAATCAGGTGATGGCTAACCACTGTGGTAATCGACAAGCAAGAGACTAAAGGCTGAAATATACCTGAGCGTCCAGGAATACGCCACTCTACGTGCGCATTTTGTGCGCATGCGTTTCGCTGATATAGCTTCAGAAGCTACGCTTTTCAAATGCTCGCGTTTTCGCTCCAAATCCTGGTTGTCATGTGAGCAGCCCCGAGCAGCTGCGAGCAGAGGGGGACAAACTGAGGTCGCTGATTGGTCACTTGCTGACACGCCTACTGAAATGATTGACAGCTCGTCAGCTCACTCTATGAGCAGCCGGTTGCGGTGTTCTGCTGCGGTGTTTCTACTTTATATGTTATAAAAAGTTCTCTCAGAAATAAAAATAATAACAGGGAGCGCTTTTCCTGCAGCACACCAGGGAATATAAAGCCTCGCGCACCCAGGTAGGACCTGAATTCATTCATTTCAGTCATGAGTGAACGGAGGAAGAAGCGATTACTTGACTTTAGGCAAAAAAACAAAAGAAAAGGCCCGATCAGCGATAAAGAAGAGGAATTTAATTCATTTGTGTAACATACAAAACAGTCCGATGCCGGGGAAGTTTATGGTCAGACACCGCGCAAGCGTGCGCGGTCGTAAAAAATAAAGCTTTGTGCGTTCGTGCCCTGAGGGGCTGCGCGGGGCTACGCTTTTGCCTTAGCGTACGTACGTCGTACAGAGGCGTACTGTTTGTACGCTCAGGTATATTTCAGCCTTAAGACAGATAGAGCAATCCCAAGAGACTGTACCATCTGGAAGGAGGAGCAGCTGCAGAAATATGAAGCTGAAAGATAAAATACAGATGCTGTGGGGGGTCGAAGTGTCAGTGGTCCCAGTGGTCATCGGAGCACTCGGTGCTGTGACCCCCAAACTGGAAGAGTGGCTCCAACAGATCCCAGGAAGAACCTCAGAGATCTCAGTCCAGAAGAGCTCAGTTCTACGAGCAGCTAAGGTACTGGACAGAACCCTCAGAACCCAGACCTCTGGTAAAGGACTCGAGTTTGAAGAGGTGGAACCGTCCAAGTGGAACAGTAGGACGAGGGATGAGCTACAAGTCTTTTATTTTTATCTACTGATCATCAGTATATTTAATTATAAAAATGACCACTCCTATTTGTACTATTTTCATGAACTTCAAGGTTGGAAACCTGAACACTAACCCTGACAAAAATAAGAAAACAAAAAACACTTGACTTATTCCTCTCCACTCAGAACGTCATCTTTGTATGAAATGTGTGTATGATGCACAAAAGTTTGGGGACTGTCGCCCTTTGATACAACTCTTAGCAAAAAACAACAAAAAAACAACCCATAATATACTAAATTCTACTTTTTGAAGGCAAATCAGAGTAACCGTTTTATGCAGATGATACAATTTGTTTAATAAAATAGTGTCTAAAAAAGTATACGTTGTTAAACTTCAATTGTTAATCAAGAACACTAAAGTCCATGCTCAAATAATCCAGGTATAAAATCCAACATTGTTCAGTCAGGTCATCTGGACGGTTTATTTTCTGTGCTGTTAATCAAGAATTTCATCTGCATTCAGAGGAAATAATAATAAACAAATAAAAAATCACATTTCTGGGTATTTTAAATGTCAAACAGGCAAGCATCTTGTTAGTGCTGCTGTCATGAAATCCAAAACAGCCCATCTTGTTTGGCCTAAAGCAGAATACTGTACAAAATCCTGCTCTTTTTGTTTTAGCTTCTGGATTTGCTCTAACGCCCTGTGATGGACTGGCGTCTTGTCCAGTGTGCGCTCTGCCTTCTGCCCTGTGGCAACCAGGAAAGCCTGGTGCCCTGAAGCTAAAAGATACAGAACACTGAGATTGTTTATGGTTTGTCTCAAAGAAAGGTCTGCTCGTTTGGCTCAGCGGATTCTTGCTCCCAACAAGGCTCCACACTGTGCAAGCCGGGGGTGGGCATCATTTTGTTTTCAGAGAGCCATGCTGGCTTAAAGTTAAAGCAATCCAAGAACCATGCATTAAGGAAGGACAAAAAAACCTAACATGATGTGGATTCCTCACATCCTTTGTCCTTTCTTTTCCAATTATAGCAAGTTTGCCGCAAAGTCAGGATGCATGCTCACAACATGTATCCACAAACACAGCAAGACTCTCTTGGCATATCACATGCAAACCTTCAAAATATTTAGATGCCACGGCATGCTTCATCTATGAGGTATTTTCAATGTTTGTTGATGCTTTTGAAGCAATCACTCTCAGTCTGAAAGTGCTGGCAAACCACTGACCTCACAAACAGACAAGAAAATGCATTTATTCAGTTCAAAAACTTTAGATTGGACAAAATGTTTAATTCATTACTTTTCAGTCACATCACACATTATTGTTGGCTTGGCATTTAAAATGTCCATGAAATGGTGTATTAAAGGCAGAAAAATTAAGGAAAATAGATACAGAACCATGCCAATTTTCTGTTAATGGCTTACTGAGCTGATAAGCCTTATGACGGCTAAACTGAGCTTTTAAGATAATTGTTAAAGTCGAACAATTACCTCTGGAGCAGTAGGGTCCTATGAATCCAGGGAAACAGTGGCACGATCCTGCCACACACTCTCCGTTCCCGTAGCAGTTGTGTGTGCATTCTGTCACAGACTCTGTGAGTACAAAAGGTTTGCATCTATTAATAATTTCAAGATCTGTCAGGTTAAAAATAATCTGAAATTCCTCAGAAACAATAAGAAATGCAGGCTTGAAGAAAAAGAGGAAAAAAGCAAAACTACGAAACCAACTTTGATTTCTGCCCCACAGATTTCATTTACAGCTGTTTGTCCACGTCCCACTAAGGTCTAAGCCTCCAGAACAGTGTGCTGCATGCTGACAGCTCTCATGTAAGCCCAGTTAAGTAAAAGCCACAACAGGCATTTTAAATTAGACCAAATAATTCCATGTTTTTGAAACATTTTCCTCTCCCCCGTTTCCTCAGCTGCTTCAGCACCACCCCAACCTCATGAATGACTGATCATGTCCACACAAGCCATGCGATCTCCTGAGTGTTTACAGCTCAAATCCTCTCTGAGTTGAAGTTAATCTGACATATCCTACAGACAGATCTTGTGTTCTTTCAACAGACCAACGCTCATAAACCGCACCCCCCAAAAGACCAGGGTTGTCATTTTGATGGGCGTTAAGAGGGACACCTTTTATGTTATTACTTCAGCTTGTATTGGATGTTCATTCAGACACTGTCAGACCAATTAACAACTACAGACTATAACAACTATAGACTATAACAACTACAGACTATAACAACTACAGACTATAACAACTATAGAGTATAACAATTATAAACTATAACAATTATAGACTATAACAACTATAGACTATAACAATTATAAACTATAACAACTATAGACTATAACAATTATAAACTATAACAACTACAGACTATAACAACTACAGACTATAACAACTATAGAGTATAACAATTATAAACTATAACAATTATAAACTATAACAATTATAAACTATAACCCCAAAAAAGCTAAGTCTGGTCCTCTGGACATTCAAAAAACAAAACAAAGCAAAAAAAAAGCTGTAGAAACGTTTCGTCTTTCGTCCGAAAGTCTTCCTCAGTCTGAGAAGCTGTGTTCAGCTCAGTCTTATAAATAGCACCCTCCCACTGTGAGAAGGTGCTATTTATAAGACTGAGCTGAACACAGCTTCTCAGACTGAGGAAGACTTTCGGACGAAAGACGAAACGTTTCTACAGCTTTTTTTTTGCTTTGTTTTGTTTTGTTTTTTGAATGTCCAGAGGACCAGACTTAGCTTTTTTGGATTTTCCTACCTGGATTATTGAGCATGCATCAGGGTATAAACTATAACATATATAAACTATAACAATTATAGACTATAACAACTATAGACTATAACAATTATAAACTATAACAACTATAGACTATAACAATTATAAACTATAACAACTACAGACTATAACAACTACAGACTATAACAACTATAGAGTATAACAATTATAAACTATAACAATTATAAACTATAACAATTATAAACTATAACATATATAAACTACAACAATTATAAACTATAACAATTATAAACTATAACAACTACAGAGTATAACAACTATAGAGTATAACAACTATAGACTATAACAACTATAGACTATAACAACTATAGACTATAACAACTATAGACTATAACAACTACAGACTATAACAACTACAGACTATAACAACTACAGACTATAACAACTACAGACTATAACAACTACAGACTATAACAACTACAGACTATAACAACTATAGAGTATAACAATTATAAACTATAACAATTATAGACTATAACAACTATAGACTATAACAATTATAAACTATAACAACTACAGACTATAACAACTATAGAGTATAACAATTATAAACTATAACAATTATAGACTATAACAATTATAAACTATAACAACTATAAACTATAACAACTACAGACTATAACAACTACTGTATAGAGTATAACAACTATAGAGTATAACAACTATAGAGTATAACAACTATAGAGTATAACAACTACAGACTATAACAACTATAGACTATAACAACTATAGACTATAACAACTATAGACTATAACAACTATAGAGTATAACAATTTTAAACTATAACAATTATAGACTATAACAACTATAGACTAGGGCTGGGCGATATGGAAAAAATCATATATCACGATATGGACTTTTTTATATCACGATAACGATATATATCACGATATAAAAAAAACTTTGGTCCAAATTTTTCCTGCACACACACACACATCGTGTTGTATATATACAACACGATGTGTGTGTGTACAGGAAAAATTTGGACCAAAGTTTTTATTTTATTTTTTATTTTATTTTACTACAGATACAGTTACAATTATAAGAATGTGAACAAAAAGAACAAGGAAATTTGGACCAAAGTAGAAACTTTGGTCCAACTTTGGACCTAATTTGGTCCAAATTTTTCCTGCACACACACACACATCGTGTTGTATATATACAACACGATGTGTGTGTGTACAGGAAAAATTTGGACCAAAGTTTTTATTTTATTTTTTATTTTATTTTACTACAGATACAGTTACAATTATAAGAATGTGAACAAAAAGAACAAGGAAATTTGGACCAAAGTAGAAACTTTGGTCCAACTTTGGACCTAATTTGGTCCAAATTTTTCCTGCACACACACACACATCGTGTTGTATATATACAACACGATGTGTGTGTGTACAGGAAAAATTTGGACCAAAGTTTTTATTTTATTTTTTATTTTATTTTACTACAGATACAGTTACAATTATAAGAATGCTCTTTGAAGCCTTTTTTTTACTACTTTCTGCTGTTTTTTTTCACCGAGCCTTGTTGGACATTTCTACCTTTCTCGATTGCAGAGTGCGGCAGGCCTAGGCCTGTGTACAGCACCTGTACGAGCTGACGCGGACATTTCTACCTTTCTTTGAACCTTTCTACCTTTCTTTGAACATTTCTACCTTTCTTGAACGCAGAGTGCGGCAGGCGTTTGCCTGTGTACAGCACCTGTGTGAACGGACGTCACGCGGGCATTTTTTCCTTTCTGTGATTAAGTTTTAGAGCAACTGTCTTTTCTGACTGCGTTGTGGTTCTGCAAACATTATAAGTTGCCGGTCAAAGCAGATGACCGCTTGTCCTGAGCCTGGGTCTGCTAGAGGTTTCTTCCTTCTAAAAGGGAGTTTTTCCTTTCCACTGATGCCTAGTGCTTGCTCAGGATAGGAGACTGCAGCCAGGCCAAGATTTGACTTGTTGCTGGATTCATTAGATAGTAAACTTTACTAGTTTAACCGTAATTTTATTAGTGGGGGCTGTTAGCTCCCGCTAGCTCCAGAACGAATTTAGCTTAAAAAACCACGTAGCTGCATTTATTGTTCGCTTACCTGCTGCCTCTGTCACCCTCCTGGGTCCTCTGGACTGTTTTGGATTTTCTCCTGTGCTCCTCTTCGAGGTAATGATCATTCAAATTACCTCTTTCTGCTTCTTGTATATCTTTCTTGGAGCCGTGGGCCTGCTGTTAGCGGCTAGCTCCATGCTAGCTTCCACCGGATCGACAACAATGTTGACCTACTCCGCTTCGCAGCTGTTTGAATTTAACAACTGCTCCATTCCTCCTTCTATTTCGACCATTAAACAACTGGGACTTCTGCGTAGACCTCGTTACATCCATAGAAGCTCTCGAAAGAAATTAGTTCACTTTAGGCAAACTGGCTCTGACTCGATTGCTACTGTCTGGTCTGAGAGACGTGTCGCACCTCGACGACGTCATCAGAACGCTGCGTCTGTGGTCCTTTGTAGTCCACAGCACACGAAGTGGCAAGGAAAACGTGGAGTGGACTTCAGTCTGCTTAAACCTCTTCAAAAACAATCTGCTCCAACTAGTATTAAAATAGAACTTTTTAATGTTCAATCACTTTCAAACAAATCATGTCTAATTCATGATCACATTTTGGAGAAGAATTTGGACCTCATGTGCCTCACAGAAACTTGGCATAGACCGGATGTGTACAGTTCTTTAAATGAAGCTTGTCCATCTGGATACAGCTATCTGCAGAGAGCCCGCAGCACTGGCCGCGGTGGTGGTCTGGCTGTAATCTACCGCAGTAGTTTAGGGCTGTCGCATCTGGTTTCTCAGGATTTTTCTTCTTTTGAATGTCTGGCTTTCAGCTTCAAAGCCCCACTCCTGATGAATGTTATATTAATTTATAGACCTCCCAAACCGCATGTTTCATTTAACTCAGAGATACATGACCTCTTCACTTATTTCTGCACCTCCCCTGTGAAGACTATTTTTCTTGGCGACTTGAATATCCACGTGGACAATTCCTCTTCACCTCTGGCAACAGATTTTAAGTCTCTTTTGGATTCTCTTAATCTCACTCAACATGTTGACGCCCCTACGCACAGCAGGGGGCATACTCTGGATTTGGTGATTACTGACACTGTACTCATCAATAATTTATCTGTATATGACCTGGGTGTCTCAGACCACAGGGTCATCTCCCTGGAAGTGCCTTCATCTTCGCCTGCTTCAAACCCAAAACGACCCATCCAGTTCCGTGACCTTAAAAACATTTCCCTTGATGTTCTGTCTGCTGATCTTCACACCCTGACCACGGTCAATCATCCTTCTGCAGATGACTCTGTGGATTACTACAACCAATCTCTTCGGGAGCTCCTGGACCTACATGCTCCCTTGAAAACAAGACTGGTGTCTTTCTCCCGTTCAGCCCCTTGGTACACTGATGAGCTGCGCAAGATGAAGGCAACTGGCCGTGCTATCGAGAGACGTCTAAAATCATCTGGTCTCTCGGTACATAAGCAGGCGTACAAAGAACATCAGAAAGCGTACGCCTATTCTCTTAAAGAAGCACGCTCCAAATATTATTCCAACATCATCAACACCTGCCCTGGAAACTCTAAACAGCTCTTCTCCACAATAACTCGTCTGCTTAATCCCATTAAACAAACTCTTGAGGACTCTGCTCAAAAATGCGACCTGTTTCTTTCATCTTTTAAAACCAAAATTGACACTATCAGATCTCAGCTCCACAACCTCCCTGTTCTCAGTGTGCCATCTACCCGTCTGCATTCTGGGACCCTTAACAGCTTTGACGAAGTTGTTCAGAGTGAGGTGGAGGCCATCATCAAGAAAATGAAGCCTTCATCCTGCGCCCTGGATCCTTTCCCCTCGTCTCTCATAAAATCCAATCACTCTGCAATAGGCCCACTTATCACTCAAATAATAAATCAGTCTCTTCAATCTGGTCATGTTCCACTGCCTCTAAAAACTGCCATCATTAGGCCTCTTCTGAAAAAATCTAATTTGGATCCCGACATTTTTTCTAATTACCGCCCAATTTCACACCTCCCTTTTCTGTCTAAAGTGCTGGAAAAAGCAGTTGCTGCTCAGCTGCAGGATCACTTACAACAACACTCCCTGTATGAGAAGTTCCAGTCTGGATTCAGGGCAGCTCACAGTACTGAGACTGCACTGCTGAGAGTTACTAATGATGTCCTCTTGGCTGCTGACACTGGCTCTCCCTCCATCCTTGTCCTCCTTGACCTCACTGCAGCCTTCGACACTGTGGACCATAGTATCCTCCTCCACCGTCTTCATGTGGAGGTCGGTCTCTGTGACACCGTCCTGGACTGGTTTAAATCTTTCCTCTCCAATAGGCTGGAATGTGTTAGTCTTGGCAACGCCACGTCCCAGACAGTCTCTGTCTCCTGTGGTGTCCCTCAGGGGTCGGTTCTGGGGCCCCTGTTGTTTTCCCTTTACATGCTGCCTTTAGGTCAAATTATTAATCAGTTCAACATTTCTTTTCACTGTTATGCCGACGATACACAGCTTTACATCAGGACTGGAGCATCCTCATCTTCCACCTTGTCATCTCCATCTTCACTCACTGCCCTCTCTGCCTGCCTGGAGGCAATTAGGGCATGGATGAATCAGAACTTTCTTCAATTAAACTGCTCCAAGACCGAGGCCATACTGATTGGCACCCCTCACCAGGTACAGACATCTACTATAACAACACTTTCCTTTTCTGGACAAGACATCCCCCTCTCCACCTCTGTTACTAATCTTGGAATAAAAATGGACTCCAATCTTACATTTGAAAATCACATTAAGCTTCTGTTTAAAACTTGCTTCTTCCATCTTCGAAACATCTCTAGACTTCGCCCATCCCTAACTTTTTCCGATGCTGAGAAGCTCGTCCATGCTTTTGTCTCCTCCAGGCTCGACTACTGCAACTCCCTGTTTATTGGAATCCCTGGCAAAAACCTTCAGAAACTTCAATATATTCAAAACAGTGCTGCAAGGATCTTGTTGCGAGTTCGTAAATTTGAACATATTACGCCCATTCTTCATAACCTTCATTGGCTTCCTGTCGCCTACAGAATTCAGTACAAAACTGCTCTCATTACACATCAATGCTTACATGGAACTTCACCAGATTATCTGAAGGATATTCTTATTCCACACTCATCCACCCGGTCGCTGCGGTCACAGAACAGTAATCTCCTTCACATTCCGAGAACCAAATTAAGGACCATGGGAGACCGGGCTTTCAGTGTGGCTGCCCCCC
>JBBPBX010019919.1:16643-43942 GCA_038048925.1 Garcialebias charrua | reverse complement strand
ATGGACCCAGGAGGACCGTTCGGTGGTTTTGACTGCAGTGGGTGCAGTCAGCAACAACTGGAATTTGAGATTTTAGTCCCATCTTGGAGATGTTTACGCTTGAAGATTTACTCCAGGGGTCACCAACACTTGAGCTACTCCAGTGGGACCGAGTGACACGAAGGGCTACTTCTTTGATACAAACATTAATTTGAATGACTCACCTTTTATTATAGTATTAATAATAAGAAATTTACATATATGTGAATATATGATGATGATTGTTAAGGAGTCCTCACAGTAATTATAATGATTTACCCTGGTAGATATGATAAATTATTATTGATAATTAATGATTAAAGCTCTCAATCAAAAATAGAGTTCTCGGTTTGAATCCCTTTTGGGGCTCTTCTGTGTGACTCTAACTAGGTGTCTGTAAGTGTGGACGATTGTTTGTTATTTGGCTATTTCCCTGTGATTGACTGGAGGCCTGTCCAGGCTGTCCCTTGTCTTCACCCAAACATAGCTGAGATAGGCTCCAACCCCCACCCTGAACCTGATAAGGAATAAGGGGGACATAATGAATCCATATAGGCTACTATAGCAGAAAATAGATATTCAAACATATAACATAGTCACGGTGGGCAGCACGGTGGCACAACTGGTAGAGCTGCTGCCTCTCAGCGAGAAGGTTGCCGGTTCAAATCCCGGTCCGGGGCCTTTCTGGGTGGAGTTTGCATGTTCTCCCCGTGCATGCGTGGGTTTCCTCCGGGTACTCCGGTTTCCTCCCACAGACCAAAAAACATGCTTGTTAGGCTGATTGGTGACTCTAAATTGACCCTAGGTGTGAGTGTGAGAGTCAAGGGCGGAGTGGCCATCGGGAGATTCGGGAGTTTTCCCGATGGGCCGCGTCATGAATGGGCCGATAGGCGCACGGGGAAAATGATGACGGTTGAATGAATCTGCTCAAAATCGACTTGTCCCTGACTTTAGGCTGCAGGCTGCAGGCTCTTAAAGGGAGGGAGCGCTGATCACTTTAAGAGACTGCAGCCTGCAGCCTCTTAAAGCGCTGATCCTGCACTCTTAAAGCGCTGATCCCTTTAAGAGACTGCGCCGCACTGGGCTGGCAGCTTGGGAGCTACCATTTGATAAAAAACACCCCTGAAAGTTCACCGTTGGTTGAGTCCAACCCAGCAGCGAAGCACGTATTTTCCAAAACATCAGGTGATGGAGCAGCGCGGAGTCCAAACTGCTAATTAGCAATAAAAATGGATAGGAAGGGGCCGTGGAGCTGAAAAAGTCAGGTTGAAGAAAAGAAAGGCGGAGGAAGCTGCCAAATGTGCAAAGCTTACAGACATTTTTTCAAAGAGACAGAAGAAGCAACAGGTAATATAAATTAAAAACTAGCATAATAAATTAAGCTAATGTCACAACGTTGTACTATGTCACTAAACATGCATGAAAGTCAAGTGGGACCTAAACTGACAGCCTGAGCCTAATTAGAAATAAAAGCAGAAATATATAAATTGACCAATAAATAAATAAACGTCAAAGGACAATTTAAATTAAAAGATAACTTTATCTCATACCCTGATGCATGCTCAATAATCCAGGTAGAAAAATCTAAAAAAGCTAAGTCTGGTCTTCTGGACATTTTTTGCTTTGTTTTGTTTTGTTTCTTGAATGTCCAGAGGACCAGACTTAGCTTTTTTAGAACTTTATCTCATGTTTTAAAAATTAATTGACCATCATGTTTTTTTTCCAGCTTAGTTCCAACAAATTATATATTTTAATTCATAATTTTACATTTTACTGTGCTTAAAATACCGGTAGGCCTATATATTTTTTTGTTTTTACTTTTACTCTTAGATGACTTGTGTTATGTAATTAAATGTAATTATTTTTTTAATTTTCCACACAAGTCCTTATTTACGTAATGAGGCAGAAATGCATGAGGTGAAGTGAAAACAGGAGACAGAAAAATGTTAAAGCAACACATTTAATAGACAAATAAAAATAAACTCATGCATATGCATACATATTGCAACCAATGCCAAACTTGTCTCTGATTTTGCTTGTCTTGACCCTAAAAACTTTTCAGAGATGAGGCTTAAAGGACTCAAGAGCTCAGCACTTCAAGCAACAAGCAAAAATCTGCTTAGATTTGATGAGAGAGCCACAGTGAGTACTTTACACACACAGAGCTGTCCAGTCTTGGGATAGGCTGAAAAAGTCCCCTCTGGAAGAGTCCACTGTCAAGATGGTACTGAGATGGAACAGGGTTGAACCAGAGATTGAACTTGAAAGCAGGGCTTGTTCTTCTTGCAGAAACTGTGTTATCTGTGTTTACCTTATATTGACACAACCTTTTCACAGATGCCTATATAGGGCTGGCATACAAATATTTGTTGTCTCATGTTGCATGTGAAAGCTTCTCTACTCTCAAGTTCATCAAGAATAGACTATGAAGCACACTTAACCAGGAGCATTTGGAGGCATTTATGCTGATGTCCACAGAGAAAGAACTTCTTATGTCCATTGACAATGACAAAGTAACACATATGGTGGCAGAAACTAGTGCACTTCTTAGGCGCTTACTGATGCTGTAGATCACATGTCAAACTCGAGGCCCATGGGCCAAATCTGGTCTCATTGACATTTTATCTGGCCTCAAATTTAATATTTTGAATGTAAAATAGTTTTATGGTTTATCTTTTTGTCACTGTATTTAGTGCAAACTTCTCATGACAGCTGGCCAACGTTCAAGCCAACAAAATTACGTTTTGAGTTTTTCAGTAATCTTTGAGTCTGATATGGAAAGAGCAACAAAGAATTGACTTATCATTTTCTGTTTTTTAAGTCAACTAATTTAGTTTTTTTCCCACCTGATTTGCTGAATTGTAACAAAATGTAACTAAAAATTATAACCAAAAAAAAGTTGTTGATTGTATTGCAATTAAAAAAATATTATAGGCTACATTTTTGCCAAATATTTTTAAAATGTGAAAAAATGGGCCACTCTTGGCCATTAAACTCCCGGGCTGAAAAGTTGTCCCACTCCGCCCCTGGCTGTGGGGGCAGTCCCCGTTGCCTCATCTCCCAGGATTCCGGTGAGGACGGAACTCGACGCCACACCTCCAGCACGTCCAGCTGTTCATGCTCAGTCCGGCGAGACTGGGTCGCACACGCTCCAGCCCCAAAACAACGACTACATATCAATAAATCAAACTTTGCTTAATTTCATCACCTTTGCTCATAATAATCCAGACTGCTCTAAATTTTTGCTTTCCCTCGCAGAAGAGTTCTTGTTATCTCAACCTGGTCTGACCCAACTTCCTGAGTACCAACAAATCTTGATTTTCATAAGGACTATGAGGACAAGCACCACGGTACAAGTTCCAGACCCAGAACCTGCAGCAGGAGACTCAGAACCTGCAGCAGGAGACCCAGAACCTGCAGCAGGAGACCCAGAACCTGCAGCAGGAGACCCAGAACCTGCAGCAGGAGACCCAGAACCTGCAGCAAGAGACCCAGAACCTGCAGCAAGAGATCCAGAACCTGCAGCAGGAGATCCAGAACCTGTAGCAGGAGATCCAGAACCTGCAGCAGGAGATCCAGAACCTGCAGCAGGAGATCGAGAACCTGCAGCAGGAGATCCAGAACCTGCAGCAGGAGGTCCAGCAGCAGTAGCAGGTCTTCCAGACCCTGCAGGCCTTCCAGTACCTGTAGGCAATTCAGAAGCTGCGGGCCTTCCAGAAGCTTCAGTGTCTTTGGGGTGTGCCTCCCAGGAGGGAGACCCTCCTGTCTCCTGTGCCGAGGGGGTCCTGGAGGACCTTCCTCATGTCTTCTGTTGTCCTAAGGTCTCTTCGACGCCTGCAGCTGGGACCGCCTCTACACCTGGCTCGTCGGCGCCTTGCTCATCGGCTCTTAGTTCTTCCGTTGAAGATTTAGCCGAGGACTCTTCTACGTCTGTGGCTCCCGAGGTCTCGTCTTCGCCGTCTGCGGCGGCTCCCAAGGTCTCGTCTTCGCCGTCTGCGGCGGCTCCCGAGGTCTCGTCTGCGGCAGCTCCCGAGGTCTCGTCTGCGGCGGCTCCCGAGGTCTCGTCTGCGGCGGCTCCCGAGGTCTCGTCTGCGGTGGCTCCCGAGGTCTCNGCGGCTCCCGAGGTCTCGTCTTCGACGTCTGCAGCGGCTCCCGAGGTCTCGTCTTCGACGTCTGCAGCGGCTCCCGAGGTCTCGTCTTCGACGTCTGCAGCGGCTCCCGAGGTCTCGTCTTCGACGTCTGCGGCAGCTCCCGAGGTCTCGTCTTCGACGTCTGCGGCAGCTCCCGAGGTCTCGTCTTCGACGTCTGCGGCGGCTCCCCAGGTCTCGTCTTCGACGTCTGCGGCGGCTCCCGAGGTCTCGTCTTCGACGTCTGTGGCTCCTGTGGCCTCGCCTTCATCGTCTGTGGATCCTATGGCCTTGCCTTCGTCGTCTGCGTCTCCTGGGGATTTTCGTCTTCACCGTTTGCGGTTCCTCTGGTTTCGTCTTCACCGTTTGCAGTTCCTCTGGTCCCCGTGTTGCCGGCTGTGGCTCCCAAGGCTCCTGGTGTTGGAAAGCCTCCCGGTCATCCGCCTGATTGGCTTCTGCATGATGGACGGCCTCCTGGTCAGCCGCCCGCCCGGCCACTCTCCTGTTTTTGAACGTTGCCCGGGTCTAGACCTGTCGGTTTTTGTTTGGTTTGTTCTGGCCCTCCGTCCTTGTGTTTTCCCCCGTCCCGCCCGGTCTGTGTTTTTTGTGTGTTTGAGCTTTGAGGGACGTCAGGTGACGCACCTTGAGGGGGAGGTTCTGTCATGGTCTGTCTTCTAGTGTCTAGTTTTCTGTGTTCTGTCTGTTTGTGTTTCTTTTAGCCTTCTCTTGAGTTTAATTTAGTTATTTGTCTCCTCTCAGTTTTCTAGTATCTTTGTCTTGCCCTACCAAGCTTTGTTTTTGTTTCTGTGTTCTGTTTGTTTAGTCAGCTCTTTGTTCCCACTGTGAGGTTGAATCCCTCTCCTGGACTTTCCTTGTGTTTTCCATTCAACCAGCCCTGCTCCATTTTAGTTAATTCCTGTTTAGTTTAATTCCCTTTGTGTCCCTTTGTTGTGCTCCAATTAGTCTGATTATTTTCACCTTTGTCCCAAGCCCTGCCTGTGTGTATTTAAGTTCATCTGTGAGTTCTGTCTTTGTCAGTTCGTCATCGTTTTGGGTTCCTCCTAGTCCTGTTCCCTGAGTTATGTAAGTTTATGCTGCCATTGTCAGCCTTTTTCTGTTTCAACAATTAAAGTATTTATTTTTGTACTTTGCCTCCTGAGTCCTGTCTGCAAATGGGTTCTTTCCATGGTCCCTGAGTTTGGACCCTAACAGTCCACTGACATGATTTTTCTACTATTCATAAAATTGTTCAAAATATATATATATATATATTTTATCATTTAAATATGTTCGTTTTTGCAAACAATGATAAATCACTTTAATTTTGCTTTAAAAGTGATTTTGACTAAATCAAAGTCCTGGAGTGACAGCTCGGCCTTGATTAAATCAACCATGAACTCCAGCAGGTTGTCTCCCTCTGTGTCTTCTGGAATCCCGTACACACGGATGTTGTTCCTGCGTGCGCGTGCTTCTAAATCTGTCAGTTTGGCTTGCAGTTTATCTTGATTGACACAGCACCTCTTTCGCAGTTGCGGCCCACTCCTCCACTTCTGATACACGTTGTAGAGACTCCTCCGCTTTTTCTTTATTCTCTTTCACATCCGACGTTATTTCGTTAAATTTTTTATTAATCTCCTCCTGGAAACTTTTAAAGTCTCTCTTCATTTCGGCGGATAATTCATCCTGAAAGCGGTTTAGCTCCTCCTTCACATCAGCGCGGATAGCTATCACCTCTTTGTGAATAGTTCTGATGCTGGCTTGAAGTTTCTCCATAATTAGGTGTGGCTCCGGGGCGTCTTCTTCGACTGATGATTTAAAAGTTTCCTCATCCGTCTCTTGTTGCTGTTTTGATTTCTCGTTACCTCTTAGCGTCTTTACCCTTTTCATCATTAAATAATTGATTTTAAATGTTAAATCAGCTTTGAAAAGGGGATTTAGCAACCGAGTTGGGAGCGCTGGTTCAAACGCGTCTGTTCACCTCCACGTCATCACCGGAAGTCCTGCCACCGGGCTTTGGGCCCTAAACCACCGCAGAGCGCAAACCCCCGCTCTGTGGTGATTTCATTTTTGGCATTCAGAACCAGAGAATTGGTGCTTCGAGCAGCTTGGAAGAAAAAAGAAATTTATCTCAACCAGCAGCGGATTTACTTCGACCAGGACTACCCGACAGAGACCCAGAAGAAGAGGAAAGCGTACGCACCTGTCAGAAAACTTCTGAAGGAAAAAGGTATCCGCTTCAGAACCTCGTCAACAACTAAACTCCGTGTGTTTTTTGATGACGGCCCGATCACGTACAACAACGCGGCAGATGCCATGAAGGATCTACAGAAGAGAGGTCTCGCTCCAGAAAGCAGCAGCAGCGATGACTCTGCAGCAGAGACGCTGATAGAGAAGCTGGATGGACTATCATGGAAGGTGGCAGGGGCCAGGCAGTCGGACTCCGACAAGTACAGAGAGCGAGCACGGGAAAAACTCAGCGGATTTAGTTATGAGGACGGACACACATCCACTTCTACAAGCTAAGTGCTGCTCATTAATTAAAAACTTATGAATAAATAAATAAATTAATAAAAGGGAAAAAAAATATTCTGACCCAAAGTGTGGACTAAGATCAAAATATATTAACATAAAGACATGGTCAGACATCTTTATAATGTCATTTTATTTATCATTAGCTGATGTTAAAAAAAAATCGTTACGGATTTAAAATAATAAATGAATAACCGTCTTTTTGGGAGCTGGTTTAAAGGGCTCTGATTTTGCACTGAATTCATACTCATTCCGAGTTATGTCAGCCTGCACGGGAGAGACCCCCCACGATAGAAGACTCGTGGGGACTTTTCTCTTCCTCCTAGACTCCTCAAAGAGTCACTTTGTTTTGGAAGTCCTACCTGTTGTCTGTTTTTTAGTCTCATGTTTTTTGTTTGTGATTTTTATATATGTTTTATTTTTGAGTCATTTTGTTTTGGAAGTCGTTCATGTATTATGTTTTGTAGTTTTAGGCTTTTAGCCTTTTCTTTTTTGTTAATTGATTTACTGGTATCGTCACCTTGGATGTATATGTCAAAGGGATTTTTTCTTTTAAGGAGTTATGATCCAACAGCAATATAAAATTATATCTATTAATGTTCACGGGTTACAGAATCCAATTAAAAGAGGTAAACTTATAGCTAAAATGAAGAGAGAACAGCAACAAATAATATTCTGGCAAGAAACGCATTTAACAAAAGAGAACCATGAAAAATAAAAAAAAAATGGGTTTTAAAATGACATTTTATTCTTCCAATCCAAAGGCACACACGAGGGGTGTGGCTATATTAATAGCAAATAATGTGGACTTTCAGGTGTCCAAACAAATTACAGACAAAGAAGGTCGTTTTGTTTTGGTGAGGGGAACAATAGACTCAAAAGAAGTAACTCTACTCAATGTATACAGACCCCCAGGACATGATAAAACTTTAATTGATAAAATATTTGATCTCATATTGACTGAAACATCTGGTGTATTGATAAGTGGAGGTGACTGGAATGCACAACTTCATCCGTCCTTGGATTCCTCAAACCCTTCAAANAACCAGCTGCTCACATGATCAAGGAGGACCATCAGCCTAACAATGGATCGTTAGCACCCTGATGGTTGTTTGCTATTCACAGAGGGCTGAGTGATACCAGCAATCACAGCATTGTAGGAGGGGGACAGTTGAACCCGGAGGCCTCCACCCCTGTTTAATGATGGGCGGTTTCTTTTCACAAAGATGGCCTCCTTTACTCCTCTCTCAAACCATCGTTCCTCTCTATCAAGGATGTGAACATCTTCATCCCTGAAAGAGTGACCGCTGGCCTGGAGATGAGTGTAGACTGCAGAGTCCTGACCTGATGATGTTGATCTTCTGTGCTGGGCCATCCTTTTGGCCAGTGGCTGTTTAGTTTCCCCGATATAAGACTGATCACAGCCCTCCTGACACTGAACAGCATACACAATGTTACTCTGTTTTTGCCGGGGGACTGGATCTTTGGGATGAACCAGTTTTTGCCGTAATGTATTTTGAGGTTTAAAAGCCACTGGGACGTTGTGTTTAGAAAATAAACGTCTCAATGTCTCTGAAACCCCTGCAACATATGGAATGGCCACTGGTCTGGGTCTGGGTTCCTTCTTTTCACCTGATGGCTGGCTGGAGTCCTGTTTGGGTTTCTTCTCTGCTTTCAGGAAGGCCCAGTTAGGATATCCACATTTCTCTAGAGCCTGTTTTGTGTGTGATTTCTCCTTCTGTCTGGCTCCTGCGTTAGTGGGGACGCTGTCTGCTCTGTGGTACAGAGTCCTGATGACTCCTAACTTGTGCTCCAGAGGGTGATGGGAGTCAAACTGTAAATACTGGTCTGTGTGGGTGGGTTTGCGGTACACCTCAGTTTGCAAATTTCCTCTATCAGAAACTGAGACCTCACAGTCCAAGAAAGCCAACCTGCCATTTCTTACATCTTCTCGTGTGAACTTGATATATTTATCCACAGAGTTGATGTGATCAGTGAAATGTTGGACTTCCTGAGATTTAATTTTAACCCAGGTGTCATCAACATACCTGAACCAATGACTTGGTGGTCTCCCCGTAAAGGATGTCAAGGCTCTCTTTTCTACCTCCTCCATGTACAGGTTGGCAACAATAGGAGAAACTGGAGACCCCATAGCACATCCATGTTTCTGCCTATAATATTGCTCCCCATATGTGAAGTAGGTTGACTGCAGGCACAGTTTCAAGAGTTGACACAGTTGCTCTGTGGAAAGCGTGGTTCTGCTGTTCAGAGTGGTGTCTGATTTTAACCTTAAACAGACCACCTCTACTGCTTCATCAACAGGAATGCACGTAAAGAGTGATGTAACATCAAAAGAGACCATTGTTTCATCAGTCTCCATGATGACATCCCTCACCTTATCCACAAAGTCCATGGTGTTCTGTATGTGGTGTTCTGAGCTGCCAACTAAAGGGATGAGTACAGATGCCAGATATTTGGAAACATTGTAAGTGACAGAGTTAATCATGCTAACAATTGGTCTTAAAGGTACACCTTGTTTGTGGATTTTGGGTAAACCATACAGACTTGGCGTGGCCTCCCCTGGGTACAGTCTGTGGTACAGAATATTGTCAATAGCCTTGTCCTGCTTCAAAATTTTCAGGCAATCTATCAACTTCTTCTTGTAACCACTTCCTGGATCTCTTTTCAGCGGTTCATAAGTGGTTAAGTCACTAAGGAGTGACATAACTTTCTCATGATAGTCTTTCTGGTTCAAAATCACTGTGCACCTTCCTTTGTCTGCTGGGAGAATTATGATGTTTTTGTCCTTGCTAAGCGTGGTGAGTGCATCCCTCTCTTCTCTACTGATGTTGGAAGGTGGTGGTTTAGCATTACTGAGACAGGCTGAAACTTTGACTCTGAGTTGTTCTGCTTCAAAGTCTTTAATTTTGTTGTTACGGATGGCTGACTCAGTGGCTGTGATCATCTCCACCAGTGGAATTCTACTTGGTGCCACTGCAAAGTTTAGCCCCCTGGCAAGAATCTCTGTCTCCGGCTGGGTGAGCTGTCTGTCAGATAAATTCTTCACCCACTTTTCTGTCTCCCCGGCATGTGTATCGGAGTGTTGTCTTACACTGAATGTGTTGTTGTTGGAATTGTTATGGTGTTGACGAGTTATCAGTGAGTTAAATTTGTTTTGTTGTCGAGTCTTGGACTTGACATGCTGTGCTAAGCGTGCCCGATCTGTACAGTCCATCACTTGCTGAAGTGTGGTCTGATCTAGGCACGTTGTTAGTTTTTGATAAATTTGCTCTTCTTTGGCCTTCAAGGCCTCAATGGTAAAATTGGTCTGTCTTACCCGTTCATTCAGCAGCTGCGTCTGTGCCTTCTGAAGGATGTTGCTTGCCCGGTGCCCGCTGACCGATGAATTCAGTTCCAGGCTCTTAGGAATAATGCCACTTTGTCTGCATCTAAGGTTGAATCGCAAGTGGTTCCTGTAGTCCGCCCTCTTCCTAGCTGTTTTCTCAAACTCTCTAACAAGTTTGAGGCAATCCTGGCCAAAGTGGTTCAAAATACCCTGATGCATGCTCAATAATCCAGGTAGAAAAATCTAAAAAAGCTAAGTCTGGTCCTCTGGACATTCAAAAAACAAAAAAAACAAAACAAAGCAAAAAATTGTAGAAACGTTTCGTCTTTCGTCCGAAAGACTTCCTCAGTCTGAGGTGCTGGGTTCAGCTCAGTCTTATAAATAGCACCCTCTCACAGTGTTACACAACCAGTTGGCTGATGACAGCTGAAACCAGCTGCTCACATGATCAAGGAGGACCATCAGCCTAACGATGGATCGTTAGCACCCTGATGGTTGTTTGCTATTCACAGAGGGCTGAGTGATACTAGCAATAACAGCATTGTAAGAGGGGGACAGTTGAACCCGGAGGCCTCCACCCCTGTTTAATGATGGACGGTTTCTTTTCACAAAGATGGCCTCCTTTACTCCTCTCTCAAACCATCGTTCCTCTCTATCAAGGATGTGAACATCTTCATCCCTGAAAGAGTGACCGCTGGCCTGGAGATGAGTGTAGACTGCAGAGTCCTGACCTGATGATGTTGATCTTCTGTGCTGGGCCATCCTTTTGGCCAGTGGCTGTTTAGTTTCCCCGATATAAGACTGATCACAGCCCTCCTGACACTGAACAGCATACACAATGTTACTCTGTTTTTGCCGGGGGACTGGATCTTTGGGATGAACCAGTTTTTGCCGTAATGTATTTTGAGGTTTAAAAGCCACTGGGACGTTGTGTTTAGAAAATAAACGTCTCAATGTCTCTGAAACCCCTGCAACATATGGAATGGCCACTGGTCTGGGTCTGGGTTCCTTCTTTTCACCTGATGGCTGGCTGGAGTCCTGTTTGGGTTTCTTCTCTGCTTTCAGGAAGGCCCAGTTAGGATATCCACATTTCTCTAGAGCCTGTTTTGTGTGTGATTTCTCCTTCTGTCTGGCTCCTGCGTTAGTGGGGACGCTGTCTGCTCTGTGGTACAGAGTCCTGATGACTCCTAACTTGTGCTCCAGAGGGTGATGGGAGTCAAACTGTAAATACTGGTCTGTGTGGGTGGGTTTGCGGTACACCTCAGTTTGCAAATTTCCTCTATCAGAAACTGAGACCTCACAGTCCAAGAAAGCCAACCTGCCATTTCTTACATCTTCTCGTGTGAACTTGATATATTTATCCACAGAGTTGATGTGATCAGTGAAATGTTGGACTTCCTGAGTCCAACATTTTTTGCTTTGTTTTGTTTTTTTGTTTTTTTTGAATGTCCAGAGGACCAGACTTAGCTTTTTTAGATGAAATGGAAATGCTTACCTTCTATATAAGACTTCAGGAAAACAAATTCAAAAAAATATGGTTGAAATGGTTAACATACAAGGACTCGAGTTCAAGTTGAGTACCACCTCTTCATCACAAGATGTAGTGGTAGGTCTTGGGTGCTGTAGGGCTCTGCAGGACTTGACAGACATGATCTGATACTCCCACCTGCTGGACTATGACTCCTCATGGATCTTTAATAATCTGTGACCTGTTAAATAATTCTGTGACCTGTCAGCTGTCAATACTATATTAATTTTATTTTCTTAAGCGGCAATGATATTTCCCTCCCTTGGTGACCTTTTATTTTCTTTATTTTCTTTTCTTTTCTCTTTTTGTTGTCGTTGTTGTTGTTGTTATGGTTTAACTTTGTATAAAAACTATAAAAATAAATAAATAAAAAAAGTGATTTTGAACTTCAAGCTGTGTTTAATCATGGGAAATCCGATTACACGCGAACGCACCATCTGTGACGTAGTGTGCAGAGTGTGAGGCAGAGTGCTCTGGGTGAGGCAGAGGGCTCTGGGCTTGTCACGGTGCGCAGCTCGACGTGAAGGTGATACAGCATCAGACCTAAATTAGATCCTGTTGTTTCTTGTTCCATCACCCAATGAATGAATGAATGAATGAATGAAAAAAAACACTACTGAGTGACAGGAACACCTATGAGCACCTGAAGAGGGATCCAACTAACACCTTTAAAAAGAAAGTCACTGATTATCTGCAAAAACTTGAAAAGGAGAAAACAATCAATCGATCATTGTATTACAGATTATACCCGGGTGAGGCCACTCCCTGTCTGTACGGACTTCCAAAAATACACAAAGAAGATACACCTCTCAGACCCATCGTGAGTAGCATGAACTCAGTGACATACAATGTTGCTAAACATCTGGCTGGTATTTTAGCTCCTCTGGTTGGAAACACACCTCATCATATAAAGAACTCCATTGATTTTTCCAACAAAGTTCAACATTTGAAGCTAACCCCGGGAGAAACTCTTGTATCGTATGATGTGACTTCTCTGTTCACATGCATACCCATTTCTGAAGCAGTAGAAACCGTCAAAAAACGACTTCTACAGGACAAGGATTTGGACAAAAGGACCAACTTAACCCCAGACCACATCTGCACCTTGCTGGATCTCTGCCTCTCCACCACTTATTTCAAGTTCAATGACAGTTTTTATAGACAGAAGCACGGCTGTGCCATGGGATCTCCAGTGTCACCCATTGTTGCAAACCTCTACATGGAGGAAGTGGAACAGAGAGCCCTTAACTCCTATGAGGGGACAACTCCAAGCCATTGGTTCCGTTATGTGGATGACACCTGGGTCAAAATCCAAGCCAGGGAGGTGGAAGCTTTCACCAGACACATTAACTCAGTTGATAACAACATCAAGTTCACCAGAGAGGATGCTAACGATAACAAGCTGCCTTTTTTGGACTGTTTGGTGCATATGGAGGGAGAGGACAGTCTCAACATTGAAGTTTACAGAAAACCAACCCACACAGACCAGTATCTTCTGTTTGACTCTCACCATCCACTGGAGCACAAACTTTCTGTTATCAGAACCTTACAGCATCGGGCAGAACACATCCCCACAAGGACAGAAGGGAAGGAAAAGGAACAGAAACACATCAACAAATCGCTGCAAACATGTGGATATCCCAACTGGGCTTTTGTCAAGTCAGCGAGAAAATCTGCTAAACACAATAATGAACAGAAAAAGTCTAACAGACGGAAAAACATTGTCATTCCTTATGTTGCTGGAGTCTCAGAGAATTTCAGAAGGATTTTCAACAAACACAACATCCCAGTACACTTCAAACCCAGCCGGACTCTCAGACAGAGGCTGGTGCATCCGAAGGACAGAACCCCCACACACAAACAGAGTGGTGTGGTGTATGCAGTCCAGTGCAGCGAGGTCTGCTCAGACCGTTACATCGGAGAAACGAAGCAACCTATCCACAAAAGAATGTCCCAACACAGGAGAGCCACCACCTCTGGACAAAACTCAGCTGTTCACCTTCACCTCACGGACAAGGGACACTCATTTGAGGATGAAAATGTGCAAATTTTGGACCGAGAACACAGATGGTTTGAGAGGGGTGTTAAGGAAGCTTTGTATGTTAAGAGAGAAAAACCTTCTCTTAACAGAGGAGGAGGTCTGAGATTTCAACTTTCCAAAACTTACAACTCAGTTTTGGGGCTGATTCACAAAGGTCTTACACCGGATGGGAGCAGAGGTGTCTTGTCTGTGAATTAGACTAACAAAGTTTGTTGAGAAGCCTCTGTTGTTGGGCTGTGAGGTGTTGTTTGTCAATTTACATACAGTTGTTGTGTTTTCTGTCAGAGACTTCAAGGGAACTCCCTACTGTTAAGGTGTGTTCTGTCAATTTACATGTATGTGTTACCTCAGCTGTGATTAGTTGTGTTTTCTGTCAGAGACTTCAAGGGACTCCCTACTGTTAAGGTGTGATCTGTCAATTTACATGTATGTGTTATTGACTTGTAAGCCTGTATAAAACTTCTCGTTCTCACAGCTTCCATTCAGAATTGAAAAAGACTTCTGGACAGAAGTCGAAACGTTTTCTGTTACAAATAAAGTCCAGTTGATCCTGAATTGAACGCCTTTTTGATTTATCATGTCCTGGATGACTGAGAATCTTCACCAGCAGAATGAAAAAAACTATTTTTCGCTTCCCAAAATGAAGACAAATAACTCAAATCTTCACATAGATTGCTAAATTCGTCTGGTTTTAAATTGTCCGCTATTAAAGAGACCAGAGCCCTATATATTTTGAGCAATTTTATGAATACAGTAGTAGAAAAATCATGTCAGTGGACCTTTAATCAGCGTGTTGACCAACAATGTTGTTTTTAAAGTGCTTTCTCAATAAAGTTTTTTGTATTGTAACGGTTTTCATTACTTTATATATATATATTTTTTTCTATTCATTGGAGTCAGAAACAAACTAATTGGCAGCTGGTAACTGCCTGTGACTGGAGAGCAGGAGCACTTTCAAGATAGGGACTCTTTAAGGGTTCTTTTAGTGTAGGCGTCTCTCCCTATGTGCTGATTTGGTCCTGTTGAAACTCTCTAATGTGGGACAACACAAGAGTTCAACCTTTGTCAAATGTTTTTGGAAAGAAGACACTATTGTAGTGATATTTCAACTCCAGTGTAACAAAAGTTTCCTGCAAGGTGTTTATCATTTGTGAAGTGCCACAACTTTCTCCGCTGTGGCTTCACAGAAACGCATCAGGTCAACTGGTGACTTTAAACATCATCAGGTGTGAGTGACAAGGTGAATGACTTTCAGTTTAATTTGTCTCTGAGTGACCCTGAGCTGGACAGGTGACCTCTCACCCCCTGACAGCAGGAAATGGCACCAGGTGTCAGTCCTGAGCAAGAAGAGTGGACGAATAGTTACACATAGAAGCCTGAAAACCTATTCATTGTCTATAATCGCTTCCTCCTGTCCAGGTCACTGATGCCCATGTACAGCAGTCAGTGTGCCAGGGGTGGAGGACACCCTGCACAGGCTGCAAGTCCAACACACGCCTTGTAGTGGACCTACCCAGGGTCAAACTAAGGTTTTTGAACTGTCCAGTGATGACCTTTACTGACCTCTCAGTAAAGCAAGACATTTACCACAAAATCATTCCATTTAGCTATAATCTGATAACATAGTCACCAAAAAGAGACTATTTCTATCTTTGATTTTAGGCTGATGTGATCAAAAGAATAACTTTTGTCATTTTCATGATGTGTGCTTTTAAGCTGTGTTATTCTGTAAGAGTTAAACTGTGTTCACTGCTGTGTTAAAGGTGAAATCTCGGGTCACATAGACCAGACGGTTTTGTTTAGAAAGTCAGAAGACAGGTTAATCCGTTGTTTTTCATGAACAAGGCTCCAGCTTCTCTGTCTTTTCCTAAACAAATCTCCCTCTGCTCTGGCTGTAACCTTGGGTCTGATAAGGCAAGTGAACTCCTCTCTAAGTCGCTTTTTAAGTTCTAACTGTGCGGAAACGCTTCAGAGTTTCTGGGAGCTTCAAAAGAGATGTGAACCTTCCCAAAGAGCTGAATGACCACCAGTCACGCGCTAAGGACTCGTCATCCAGCTGGGACTGATAACATGTTGTTATGGGTCCACTTCGAACGAGCGTAAGCTCAAAAACTTTGTTTATTCCTTCCTGGAATAAGTTTATCTTGAAGTCAGAGGCCAGGAGCTGACATATTCTCTGATGACCAAGCGAAACCAGGAGACGTTGAAACGTAAACTAAAACCAGTTTTGGACGTGCTGGGACTAAAGGACTCTGTGCATCTGAAGGCTGGTGTCATTTCTTTATCAGACTCGTCGTCGAAAGGTAAAGAGCTGTTTACAAAACGTACCTGGATTTTAGCAGAAGTCGGAGGAGAAGTGTCACTCTGGTATCATGCTCACGATAATTTCTTCTTAAATCTTTCCTCCTATTCTTTCCCCTCTCAATCTAAGCTGGAAACTATTTTAAGTTAAAGAGCCACAGACTAAATATGTTTAACATCTAGTATTTATGTCTGTTGTTATGATTCAAGTGTGCTGACGTATTAATTTGAAAGAAAGTGAAATCATGTCAATCAAGTGTAATGGTGTTGATTTTAGTTGATTTATTTTAAATAAATGGTAGTGTCGCCTGGCATACCAAACTAAGTCAATGTCCATTGTCACTCTATAGCTCTGTTTATTTATCCATCATAAAGATCACAGAGATATTGAATAAACTGAAAAAGAAAAGAATCCGTGAAATTACTATTCAATCTGAATAAGTAGATTAATTAAGGATAAAGAGGTCAGCTTAATACTGACCCCTGTTAAAATCCTTTAGTTACATCTGGGTGGCACTATATGTGTTTAAAGACACAATATTGACCTCCTCATAATTCTTACACCTGAAATCCATTACATAATTTTCTTAAATTTTTCATTATCAGAATCAGAATGCATTTATTGTCATTGCACAGAAGCACAACAAAATTACATTTCAGTACAGCCCGTCCAAAGAATCAAAAAGACAAACATGGGTAGACAGGGTGCCTGAGGCTGCAGCCATCATGGGAGGCGCTGCCCTTATTACGATGTACATGGTTTTTTTTTTGTTTTTGTTTTTTTACTTTGTACGATTCTAACATTTTTAGTACTTCTGCAGATGCCCAGTTAAAGCCCAGAAGTTAATTTTTGCCATTTTCTTAGAAAAGGCCTACCTGCTAAGCATAATGTTCTGTAAGTAAGTCGAACCCAAGGTGCAGGCAGAAACAGGTGTAGGGTTTTTCAGCATCTCTTCACCAGGTTCCTGGAGGCATGGGTGGCACTGGTGAGCAGCTACAGCTGGAGACCATTTCCCGAATTGGTGCCAGGACTATTTAAGGCTGCAGTTGAACTCCAGTCATTGCTGGACCATTGTTCGACCTGCTGGTATATATGCTTCCAGCCTAGTATAGTATTTGGAAATTTAAATACGTACCTCGTTTTTCTGTCTACATATTTTCAGAGCCTTGATGTCCTGGATCTCGTCTCTTAACCTTGAGTAGTGGAGAAACTCTGGGAAAAAACTCACCTGTGATTCTCGGCCCTCAGCTGCGCTCACACGCCTTCCACCACTTGCCTCTGCAGACTGCCTGGCCCTGTCTCTCTTGGAGAAATACCCTCAGCCTTACTCACCCAACTGTCTCAACTCCTTGTACTGTAAGAACCTCAGATTTTGGTCGATCATCCATTGGATTAATATTATCTACCAGAGAGTAACCCTCCTCCTCTGTCTCCACAGCCCCAGACCCTGCTTGTAAAATAGTTTCAATTTGCACTGTAAATAAACTTTATTCAATTATATTTGCGTCTGGTTCTATTATCCTATCAGTGTCACGGCAACCTGGCGCCGCCCACACCGTGCGCACCACACACACACTGCACATGCTCTGCACAGCAGCATGTCTGTGAGGCCTGACAAGGTGAGCTTAATTTAAATCAGCTGGCAGCTCGTGCCAGCACTATAAGAACAACAGCAAACCAGCCATGCTGTAAAAAACACAGCAAGCAGGGCGGGCAGCAGCAGACACAGAGACTTGAAACCTGTGAGGAAAGGGACTTTAAACTTAAAGGACTATCGGTAAGCTCATTGATTGGAGTTTTTAAGGTGCTTTTTGGATCTGTTTCTTTTAGGTGGAGGAAGACAAAATTAATTTGAGTAATCACTGAATGTGTAAATGTTTGTTCTATATAAATTGTTCTGCATAAAAGATAAGTCTATTCAAGTAATTATTGAATATTTATCTGAGCATTTATTGTATGAATTTGTAGCAAAGTATTTAATTTATTTGTGTTTCTGTTTGAAGGTTTTTCACCTGAACACCTGACATTCTGAAAGGCTGATTAACTGATCATCTGATTAGCTGAACACCTGACTAGTTGTAACCACTGTTGACTAAATCAACTGTATCATCTGTACAACTGTTGGAATAAAAAAGGAAAGCTGAGTGAAAAAGGAAGTCTGGTCCTGGTCCTTCAAGTGCGGACACCTCACAGTAACTGGAGCGCTTGACAGTGAAAAACCGCCTTACCAGTGAAACTGTTTGACCAGTGAAGACTCCACTACAGCCCACCACAAAGATTGAGAAGACTCAACCGGGGGCCTGGAGGAAAAGTTCTGTTGTCTGTCTGTCCAACAGCCAAGAAGGAGTAACATGGCTGAGACTAAGTCACTCGAAGACCTGAAAGTGGAGCGAACCACAGCAAAAAGACTTTTTTCCAGACTCACCAACCATATTATGAGGACTCATATGGACATGTCTGTGGAGGAGCTAGAAGAAAACTTCAAAAGACTCACAACAGAGGGCTCTAAAGTGATGGAGGCAAATGAGGACCTTGAGGCCACCTACATTATGCAGTGTAAAGAAATAGATGCAGAGGGCGCACCTGAGTTAAGTGAGCAGCAAAGAACCGACATTGAAAAGACAGAGAAAGAATGTCAGCAGAAGTTAAAAGAAGTAAAGCACCTCATCCAAGACACATTATGGACTTCATATGGTGAGAAAGAACTGAGTCTCACTTTAAGAGTCGCAGAGGCAGAGTGTGAGAACGTCGCTGCTGCTCTACCTGACACATCCCTGGAGGCCTATGACTTTATGCTCACCCATCTAGAGAAACTGGTGCACAAAGCCAAAGGAGCACATCAGATCTGGAACCGCTGGGCTCCACCTGCAGAGAAGCAAGACTTTAATCGGCGCCTGATGGAGCTCGAGGTCTACCTTCCCAAGCTGGTGTCAGGGAAGGCCACACTGATAAAAGCAGCAAGTATAAGAAAAGACACTGGAAAAGAATCAGTCACAGCCCACAGCTCAGCCCCTGTTGCAGCTATAAAGCTTAAAGCTACAGCCCTACCAAAGTTTACAGGGAACCAACGTGACTTCTACAGATGGAAGAAAGAATGGGAGGCTCTGCAGAAACAAGGCGAACCAACAGGGTCCAAAGAGGTAAAGAAATTTCAACTACTTGATAGCTTCGAAGAAAGATTGGCTAAAGATCTACACCTATCAACCTACACCACAGCAGACGAGATCTTCAGAGTCTTGGAGAACCGCTATGGGAACCAAGCTTCCATCGCCATAGAGATTGTTGAAGATCTACAAGCTTTTCCACCTGTTCGTGGTAACCAGCCAAGAAGAATCATAGAGCTCATTCAAACAGTTGAAAAAGCCCTCTATGATTTAAATGAACTGAACAATGCAGATGCCATAAGGAACCCATTAGTAACAAAATCCATTGAAGGAAAGCTCCCAGAGATCCTAAAGAAAGACTGGCTCACTTATGCTGCTAACAAAGAAAATGCTGTGAACACTCAGAACCGCTTCGACAAGCTCCTTGCATACCTGCAATCTCAAGAATCCATCTATGAGCAGTTGGAGCAGCTGAGAGACATTGATCCTACAAAAGAGAAAACAAAGTTTCAAACAAAGTATGCTAGAACAAAGACCTCCAAGTCAAGCAGTGAATCAGATGGCTGCATCATTTGTGGAGACTCAAAACACAAGAGAAAACTCTATCTTTGCAGAAGGTTCAGAACAACCACAAAGTTACCAGAAAAGAGGGACGCAGTGCAACGGATTGGTGCCTGCAACAAATGCCTTGAAATCCACGACAATGAACCCTGCAGAAAAACCACTTACCTGTGTGGGAATCCAAAATGCAGAGACCAACACCATTACCTTATTTGTCCTGTACCTAAGATCCTGTCCCAAAGACAAATAAATAAGACTGTTCCAGCGAGAGTCGAGGGAAGGAGGTGGACTGAAGCCCAAGATGAATTTATTTCCAAACTTTCACCTGAATTAGCACAGCAGTGTCGTGATGCCTTCTGTAATGCAACATCCAGAACATGCAACTCCACTGCAGCTGAAAGAAGCCTTGTGGAGAAGATTGGTCTGCATGAATATCCTGTGATCCTGATGCTTCTGAATGTCACAGCTAATGATGGTCAAAGAATTGGGACCCTCATCGACCTGGCTTCTGACACAAACTACATAACTCATAAAGCTGCAAGCAAGTTAAACCTTCGTAGTGAAGACGTCACACTCGTCGTTCATGGCGTCGGCGGGATGAAGGTGACCGTTGCAACCAAACGGTACTTCATCAAGATTCGTGTCAACACTTCAAGAGGGACGCTAAAGGCTCATCAGCTAATCTGCTATGGACTCGACAACATTGCAGAAGTCCACGAGCATGTTCCAGCTTATAAGTTACAAAAGATCTTTTCTGATGTTCCCCTCCAAGAACTCATCAGACCCAGAGAGATCCAGCTTCTAATCAGTCACAAAGAAGGCCAGCTGGTGCCCCAGAAAGTCCGCTCCATTGGTGACCTGGTGCTCTGGGACGGTCCACTCGGCAAAACCATCGGGGGAACGCACCCAGATCTCTTTGAAGAAGCCACACTAGTAGCTCACACATCCAAGGCTCACTTCGCCCGATCCATGAGAGCTGCAGCAGTTGAGTATCAAGAACTCACCAAAGATCTAACTTACTGCCACTATCCAGAACATCTCAAGACCCAGTCCAATACAACCACCAGTAGCAAAGACTTTCTCAAGTGGTGGAAATGGGAAAGTATTGGGGCTGCGTGTGAGCCGAGATGTGGTGGATGTCGGTGTGGAAGCTGCCAGCCAGGAGGGAAAGAAATTACTCTCGTAGAAGAAAAGGAGTTGGAGATCATAAGAAATGGACTGACGTATGTGACTGGAGATAAACATTGTGCCGAACCACACTGGCATACCAAGTATCCATGGGCTGTAGATCCAGCAACTTTACCAAACAACAAAAAAGCAGTTGAAGCAACATTCCTCAGAACTGAAAAACAATTGTCAAAAGAACCTGAGTGGAAGAAGACCTACGCTTCACAAGTCCATGAGATGGTGCATCGCAGAGCTGCTATGAAGTTGTCCAAAGACATCCTGCAGAGCTGGACTGGACCAGTGTGGTACATCAGCCACCTCATCGCACCAAATCCACACTCTGTCTCTACTCCAGTGAGATTGGTGTGGAATAGTAGCCAAACGTACAAAGGTCTCAGTTTGAATGAGATCCTCATCAAAGGTCCTGACGTCCTGAACCCGATTAGAGCTGTCCTGCTGACAGGGTTGCCAGATCGCTAGACAAAAGAAGCGATCAGCTCCTTCAAAACAAGCACAACTAAGCGACTCAATGTCCACGAGAAGCGAAAATAAAAACCCGCCACAAGCGGCTGATCAAATTTGAAAGCGGCTCCAGGGAAAACAAGCCCAATGCCGCTGGAAATAAGCGGATTTGGCAACTATGCCTGCTGAGGTTCAGAACTGGTGTCTATGCTACGCTTGGTGACATTCGTAAGATGTACAATTCTGTCTGGTTGGAAGATCGAGAGGTCCACTTGCACAGGTTTTTGTGGCGTGACACTGAAGACGCAGAAATAGAAGATTATGCTATAACCAGAGTCAACATTGGAGATAAACCTGCTGGTTGCATAGCCCAAGTTGCCATGCGAGAAACCGCAAATTTACCTGCATTCAAGCGCTTTAAAGAAGAAAGACGTGTGCTAGAGGAGGATACTTATGTCGATGACATCCTGACTTCACACAATGACTTTGAGCATCTGAAACGCCTCACGACCAACGTCGAGCACATTCTGAAAGCCGGACAATTCTACATGAAGCCTTGGGTCTACTCCAGTCAAAGTGGGAGGAAAGGTCCCAAAGGTGAGACAACAAAAATAGTCAGGACAGAGCCAATCACCATGATCCTGCCTAACCAACTGGCAGAAAATGACAACAAAGCACTAGGCCTTGTGACTCCTGCCAAGCAAAAAGGTGCCATCTTGGTAAGGAGAGCTTTTCAAGAAGCTAAAATAAAGTTCTGTTTAGAAGATACTTGGGATACTGCTTTGTCTGAAGGGCTTCGAGAAGATTCTATAAAGCTTCTAGAAGAGTATGCTAACTTGAGCCAAATTCAGTTTGCCAGATCTCTAACTCCACCAGATCCCTGCACAGAGCCCACTGCCATTACGTTCTCTGATGGAAGTGAGAATGCATATGGCGCAGTGATGTATCTTCGTTGGAACTGCAAAAGCGGCATCGTCGTGAGGCTGGTCGAGGCTAAAGCAAAGCTGACCCCTCTCGATCAGAAAGGTGATCCTGTGAAAGCAGAAATATGTGGAGCTGTGTTTGCTGCCCGTCTAAAAAACTACTTCCAGAGACACTGCCGTGTGAAAATCAAGAAATGGTATCATTTTGTTGACAGTCAAACTGTACTGGGAGCAATCCAGCGAGAAAGCTACGGTTACCAAACATTCTTTGCAAATCGTGTTGGGGAAATCCAGAGCAGTACTGATGTCAATGACTGGTGGTGGATTCCTGGGCAGGTGAACATCGCAGACATCATTACCAGAGGGGCCAGTCCTGGAGCCCTGACTGAGGACTCCGAGTGGCAGTTAGGTCCAAAGTTCCTCCAACTTCCTGATGATAAGTGGCCAAAAAGATCTGCCAAAGATGTTGCTGCACAAGCTCGAGATAAAGTTGAAAAAATCCAGAAAAAGACATTTGTAGCCATTCTGACCAGAGGTCACTTGAAGGCAGCCCAAGATCCAGCCCATGAAGTGTCCACAAGACCACCTGCTGGAGAAGTAATCCTGAGCCTAGTTGATGAAAAACGCTTCAGCAACCTGAGAAGACTGATTGGGACTGTGGCATGGATCTGGAGAGCAGCAAAAAAGTTCCTGAAAGTCAAGGTCACAGATCAAGAAAAGTGGGAGGCAGTACCATCATCGGGGATCCTTTCAATCAGTGAGAGACGAGATGTGTTCCGAGATCTCTGTCTTGCAGCACAAATGGGTGTGAACTTCCCCAACACTACAACAGACAGATTAGTCGTCTACAGAGATCAGACAATTGGACTTCTAGTTTGTGGTGGTCGAATTCAGAACTTCAACGAAGACCGCAAAGCTGTTCCTCTTTTACCATTCCAAGCTTGGATCTCCACCCTCTTAGCCAGAGAAGCACACAGCGAGGGACATTATGGAGTGGCAGGAAGGGGAAGAATTATTGCCCAAAAGGTTGTTGACAAGTGTATCATTTGCAAGAAAGCAAAAGCAAGAACCTGCAAGCAAATAATGGGAAACTTGCCTGTAGAGAGGTCAACTCCTTCTGCACCATTTGAGTTCACATCCATCGACCTATTTGGACCTTACCATGTGAAGGATGATGTCAGAAAGAGGGTGACAATGAAAGTCTGGGGTGTTGTGTTTTGCTGCATGTCCAGCCGAGCTATTCATGTTGAGATGGCAAATACATTATCTACAGAAAGCTTTCTGCTGGCTTACCAGAGGTTCACCGCAGTCCGAGGCCATCCTCGGAAAATCTGGTCTGATCCTGGTACCAACTTCGTTGGAGCAAAACCTGTATTAAAGGAAATGTATACTTACCTGAGAGAACAGAATCGAGAGTCACTTGAAGAGTATGCTGCCAAAAATGAAACCAACTGGACATGGAAAATCCTGCCAGCTGACTCTCCTCACCGGAACGGAGCTGCCGAAGCTGCTGTCAGGATTACCAAAAAAGCACTCCAAAGTCTTGGTAATGTAGAAGGTCTTACCTTCAGTGAGTTCCTTACAGTACTCCAGTTAGCTGCCAACCTTGCCAACGAAAGGCCTATTGACGCCAAAATTCAGAGTACAGAAGAGAGAATCCAGTACATCACACCAAACACTTTACTACTTGGACGAGCTACACAGAATGGTGACTTTAAAAGTATTGACTATACTGTCTACCCCTTCAAACGACTCCAACAAATGCAAAACATGGTCAACAACTTCTGGAAGTCCTGGAGCCAGCTCGCTGGTCCAAACCTCTTCATTCGCAGTAAGTGGCACACTACTGAAAGAAATGTTGCTGTTGGAGACATAGTTTGGCTCTGCGACCAAAACGCACTAAGAGGGCAGTTCAAGCTTGCAAAAGTTATCAGTGTGAATCCAGATCCCAGAGGTGTCGTCCGAGATGTCTATGTGAAAGTCTCTCCAAGTTCCAGTGTTTTGTTGAAGACTCCGAAACCTGTCACCAGAGATCCCAAGACAGTTTACCAAAGTACCATACTGCATCGGGATGTCCGGCGCCTTGTTGTCCTTGTACCGGTTGAAGATCAAGTAAAGTGTGACTAGCTCGACGGAAAAGGTACGATCTTTCTGTGTTTACCACATAAGGATCGAGTGGGAGGTGTCACGGCAACCTGGCGCCGCCCACACCGTGCGCACCACACACACACTGCACATGCTCTGCACAGCAGCATGTCTGTGAGGCCTGACAAGGTGAGCTTAATTTAAATCAGCTGGCAGCTCGTGCCAGCACTATAAGAACAACAGCAAACCAGCCATGCTGTAAAAAACACAGCAAGCAGGGCGGGCAGCAGCAGACACAGAGACTTGAAACCTGTGAGGAAAGGGACTTTAAACTTAAAGGACTATCGGTAAGCTCATTGATTGGAGTTTTTAAGGTGCTTTTTGGATCTGTTTCTTTTAGGTGGAGGAAGACAAAATTAATTTGAGTAATCACTGAATGTGTAAATGTTTGTTCTATATAAATTGTTCTGCATAAAAGATAAGTCTATTCAAGTAATTATTGAATATTTATCTGAGCATTTATTGTATAAATTTGTAGCAAAGTATTTAATTTATTTGTGTTTCTGTTTGAAGGTTTTTCACCTGAACACCTGACATTCTGAAAGGCTGATTAACTGATCATCTGATTAGCTGAACACCTGACTAGTTGTAACCACTGTTGACTAAATCAACTGTATCATCTGTACAACTGTTGGAATAAAAAAGGAAAGCTGAGTGAAAAAGGAAGTCTGGTCCTGGTCCTTCAAGTGCGGACACCTCACAGTAACTGGAGCGCTTGACAACAATAATCTCGGAGCGTACCATGTGAGCATCCTCTGTGTCAGACTGAGGAGGGCTTGGGATCTCGTCCCCCCTTCCCAGTTAATGAAGGACACCGTGGTTTTGTTATCTGATTTCACCAGGACGTGCTGTCCCACAATCAGACCTTTACCAAAGAAGTATTTTACTGACAGGAATACAGCCAACAATTCTAGGAAGTTGATGTACAATCTTGCTTTCTGCTCATACCAGAGGCCTCGGGCATTCTGATTTCTACAGACAGTCCCCCCCATCCTGTTTTCGAGGCTTCCGTCGTGATGACCACATGGGACGACACCCTACCTGATGGGGCCCCTTCCGTGAACACAGACAGGTCTCTCCAAGGTTCCAGGGCCCTCAGGCACTCTGAATCGATTCTAAACCTTCCTGCTCGCCCAAACGGGGCAGGTCGTGTTTGTTGGTTTAGCCATATTTGCAAGGCCCGCATCTTCAGCAATGCATGTGGCACATAGGGTATGGCTGCCGCCAAGAGGCCTAAGGCGTTGGCACGTTTTCAGGGGGACCCGCTGATTCAGTTTAAACTTTGCCAGGCAACGGCGAATCGAGGAAACGCGTTCCTCTGAGAGCCATGCTCTGTACTGGATGGTGTCGACCTGCACTCCCAGAAAAATGGTAATCCGTGATGGGGTTAGGTCACTCTTTTGTAGGTTTGTGACAAAACCGAGAAACTCCAGGTGAGAAATCACCCTGCAGGAGTGTGACTGGGCCTGTATTCTGCTTCTGGCCAGAACCAGGAAGTCCTCCAGGTAGTTCATAATCCTGACTCTCCTAAGAGGTGTCGGGGCTGTGTCTAGACATTTAGTAAATGTACGAGGAGCAGTCTTCAAACCGAAGGGTAAGGCTTTGAATTCATAAGCCTTCCACTCGAAGGCAAACCAGAGGAATTTCCTGTGCCTCCTCCACACGCCCACATGGAAATAGGCGTCTTTCAAATCCATTGTACATATGCAGTCTCCAGGTCTCATGGACTGGAGGACCTGCCGCAGTGTGAACATCTTGAACTTGAAAGTTCTTATTTTCTTGGTCAGTCCTGAGATCCAGGATTGGCCTCAGGGATTGATCTCTTATGGGCACCAGGAAGAGCTTGCTGCAATGACTGGAGCATAGTTTGTGTTTTTCAAAAGTGGGGCTTGAGTCAAGAACCAGGGCAGTCTGTGCTTTGGTACTTTTATTCTTGTACAGTATATGCTTGAAACAGTGTTCCCAGTGTTTGTTTTTTATTACACATATAGTAGACGAGTTATGTTTTAGTGCGCACACACATGCCACCAGCTCCTTGTAGCATTTTACAAGTGAAGTCTGGGTTCAAAAGGTCAGGTTCCCGTACTACGTGGGCGGGCAAACCTGAAGCCCTGTTCCCATTTTGGGACCAGGATGCATTCAGTAGTTGGAGACTTTATTGTCGTGTGTGGATGGCAATTTCTCTTTATTACACAAGGGTCTGAATGTTCTTGTGTGTTTAAACGTTCCGAACCAGCTAGCCTGTGCTCCTCTAACATAGGTACTGGTGGTAAAAGTTCTGCATTTTTTCTCCCTCTGTGAGTGAGAGCGCCTGTAATGGTGCAGGGGCATCTCAGGCTTTCCTTTTCTTTTTGTTGGTGGCCCCTTGCAGCTCCTGCAGCTTTTCTGCCTGTTGGACCTGCAGCACCGAGGCCACTCGTCCTTGTCCACCCCACCAGGGTCCCTCGGGCCTTGACATGGTTAACGTCAGAGAGTCATCCATAGCCTCATGGGTGGATAAGCTCTCAGTGTCACGATGTTCTCGTCGTGGGCAGATGAAAACTACCAGGTAGCGCAGCTGAACAGGTCGCTGAAAATCCTCCTCCTGGACTGTGCTGGACAGAGAGCCTCCTTGTTAGCCAGGGCTAAACGTGGAGGTACTTGTGAGCCCGCTAGCGATGCTAAGACGGCCCTCGAGCAACGCAGCATCGGTAAAAACCACTTAGTTATGCGATGAATTCTACAGTCGATTTGGCCGCATGGGATAGCGAAACAGGCGAAATATGAGAAGGTTGACTAGCAAGCTAGACCAAGCATTTTCACATACCTCACGATGGAGTCCTTCGTTGTTCGCTCGTAGCCGCGCTAATCGTGTTAGCAACGCTGATCGTCCGCCTAGTGTTGTCATGGGTGCTCCTGGTTAGCCATGCTAACCGTGGGAGCTAGCCAGATAGCAGCGGGGTTACTCAATTTCCACTATCCTTTCTCCGGGGTCATCCGCGAGAAAAATTTTGGGTGTCTTCGCATGTAGCATCCCTGAGCAGACCGGACAGGCCTCGTGGGTGTC
>JBBPBX010019918.1:15930-43945 GCA_038048925.1 Garcialebias charrua | reverse complement strand
GGGCCTTAGGACTGTTTTTTTATGAAGTAAATACCCAAAGTTGAGTAAAAAAAACATTAAAAAGTGAATTTTGAATATGTGGTCCCCTTTAAGAATTTCCTTTTTGATGAATCCTAGTTAGTCTGCTTGGTTTAATGAACTACTGTATTCCTTATCCTATGCTGCTATAACCTTAGACTACTGGAGAACAAATTGACCTAATTTCATCAAATGAACAGTTATAAATACATACAAATGAATTAGTTTGTATTTGTAATTATTCTTTATTAAAGCTGCTATATGTAGTTTCTGGAGAACGCTGGACAGAAAAAATTTGAACATAGACACCTTTCTGGTCCCTCCCCCTTGCTCTCGGCTGAACTGCAACTCAGCCTCCTTAGCTCCTCCCCCCACAGCATGGCCTGTCTCGTGAACGCACATGTCATACTGTAACCTTCGTTATCTTTATTGTTTAGTTTTAATAATAAATTATTCAAGCAAAGACACTTACTAAAAGTGATAGGTTGAACCTCCACTATATTGACACAGCAAATGTTTGAAAGAGAACATGCGCGCTGCGGGCTGGGACAGGCGGGGGCGTGGGTTAGGGGCGTGAGAAGCTCTGTTTTTATTGGCTGGTTAAAAACTCTGTTTTTATTGGCTGGTTAACGGCGGGTCACTGTGGGTTTTTAGAAATGCTTGTAGTACCACCTGGAGAAGCCAGAGGACTATAGTTTTTTTCAGAGATTACTTGTCTAACATCAGTCTGTCAGGAGATAGTGACAGAGTGAAGAAATATGTTAAAAATATATTTTTAGAAAACTTACATATAGCACCTTTAATGTGATTTTCTGTCTTTTTGTCTTTCCCCATAGAGAAAACCTGATGGCCTCCATCTTGGACCTGTCATTGCGTATCTGTTCCTCCTTGTTCCTCTCAAACCCAGCCGGTCAAAGCAGATGGCCGCTAGTCCTGAGCCTGGTTCTGTTAAAGGTTTCTTCCTCAGGAGGGAGTTTTTCCTTTCCACTGTTGCCTCTGTGCCCGCTTAGGATGGGCGACTGTGATGAAGTGAAAAAAAGCAATCTGTTGGCTTCTTAAATAAAAAAACGTTAACTGATTTTTTATGTATGTAAATGTTTCTGTAACAGTGCACGGAGACAACTTCTTTGTGATTTGGTGCAAAATAAACCAACTGAATTGAACTGAATTAAATTAAGTCATATGTGTAATTATTTTCCAAGTTTCATTACTGACTGTACAGCCTTATAATGAAAAAGTGCCCATAACGAGAGCTAAAGTTGGTCACTTTAAGATAAAGTAACGTTAGGTGGTAACTAAACGAGAAACGTCACCCTATTTCCTTCCTCACTTTTATACACGTACTTCTCTACAACTGCATCAACTTCTCAAAACATATGGTTAGTGATATTCAGGTCCTAGAAGTACATTCAATCAACTTCTTAAAAATCAGTAAAGGAAAGAAAATCATATTTATCACTTTGAAAAATTGCTATTTTATTGTTTGTTTGTTTGTTGTAGTTTATTGATATTTCTATATTCTTTGTGTTGTATAATATTCACACACTACAGAAATGCAAAATTAAAATTGTACCTACCGGTACTGGTAGATGAGAAAAAAACGGGACAGGTGACCTTTCTGAACTGGGTGTTTGGTTTACTCAACCCTGGGTGGTGAATTGAAGCAGAAACAACGTGAAGGCTTGTAGGAGTCAACAAATTAAAGTTTTAATAATTAAATAATATAAACAGTTAATTAGCCATATATGTTTGGTTAACAGAGAATTTGGAGGAAACAATATGTTCTGGTGATAGAGTAGTGATTACAGGTGTGCTGATTACAAATAGAATACAGGTGGTAAGAAAAAATAATATTATGAGGACACCTAAAGGTGATAGAAATAACTACAGGAACACAAACCAACCCACTAATTCAAACAAATGGACGAACATACAAACTAATTAACTAAACTGGAAAAAATTAAACCCACAGCCAAAAAACAAACAAAAAAATCTAACTGTAATGTCATTTAATTAAGTGTTATGTATTGGAAACATTTTACTTTGACCAGAATACAGTTTTACACAAATATTAATTTTATGGTACAGTCAAAAACAACAGAAACATACAACACAAAAATAAGGAAAAAATATAAATTAAACTGGTTTACCTGAATGTTTATTAGTTTTAATGTTCAGTGATGTCAACAAGCACCAAATATTAAAAATATTCAGTTGGAACTGAACATTTGTAAGATGCTGACTTCTGCTATTAAAATTTTTTTAGTAAGTGAATATAATTAGGAGGAAAAATAAAGTGTACCAACGTGCTAAGGAATTCACATTTTAGATAGACTAAAAGTTGTCTCACACATACACACACACATCTACTCAAGTTCATCAACTTCCACTTTCTTTCTCTGCTCTGATAACCATAGTAACCTCTCTGTCTGTGTGTCTGTCAGCCTCTGTCCTCCATTCATGCTCTGTTAAGCAGGAATCTCTGAGGATTTACTCTTAAACAGGATCTAAATTATACTTTGGCATGTATAAGTACGGTATAAGCTTGGCATTGTCTTTGTCAAAGAAGTTCTTCAAACAGTAACTTTCATCATTTAGAGGGCAATATACCGGTACTGGTAGTTTAGCAAACATGACCGTTTTTTTGTTGTTGTTTTTATGCATGAAGCTGTAAAAACCTGAAGTTGAACCTAATCATAAATTTTAATGATCGAGTGTGAATGGTTTTTTGTTTCGTTTGTCTCTATCTGTCCCTGTGATGGACTTGCAACTTGTCCAGGGTGTCCCCCGCTTTTCGCAGAGTGACTGCTGGATATGGGCACCAGTGACCCCCATGACCCAAAAAGGAAGAAGAGGGTAAAAGATAATGGATGGATGGATGATTTTCTTTTCTTAAGAATTTTAAAATCATCTAAAGACAAATAAAAAAGCAAGTTAATTTAAATAAATTATATATCCATGTGTCTAAGAAAGACAACAATTAAACTCATTAGTTTAGGTAAACAAAGCTGTGGCTTGCTGGCACACCTAAAACACACCTGTAGACATTAGGTATTACCGGTAGTTCAAAGATGTGTGTTGTAGTAGGCACATTATATCTATCCAGTCCATCTGTCCATCCATCCATCCATCAATCCATCCATCCATCACCTTTACCCACATTTTCCTTTTCGGATCGCAGGGACCACTGATGCCCATATCCATCAGTCACTGTGTGAGAGGCGGGGTACACTCTGGAAAGGGTCCATCACAGAGACACATCGAGACAAACGAGACAAACAACCATTCACTGTCTCACTCACAACTAGGGACAATTTAGAGTTACCAATCAGTTGAAGGAATCAATTTATCTCATGCTCCATTCTTCCCTCACTTATGAACAAAACCCCGAGATACTTGAACTCCTCCACTTGAGGCAGAACCTCACCATCGACCCAAAGGGAGCAATCCTCCGACTGAGGACCAAGGCCTCAGATTTGGAGGCGCTGATTCTCATCCCAGCCGCTTCGCAGTCGGCTGCGAACCGCTCCGGTGAGAGCTGAAGATCACGGCACGATGACGCCAACAGGACCACATCATCTGCAAAGAGCAGAGATGGAATCCTGAGGCCACTGAACCGGCATCTTCCACGCCCTGACTGCAATGAGAAATTCTGTCCACAAAAGTTATGAACAAAATCAGTGACAACGGGCAGCACAGGCGGAGTCCAACTCCCACCCTGAAGGGGTCCGACAGTTTTTTCATTCAACCTTTATTTTAAAAGGTTAATCTCAAGAGACCAGATTAGAACCAGAAATGTGAACCAGTTGTGAACAAATCTCATAAAAATTCCCATTATTGCATGAGATTGCACATAACATCATTTACAAGGTTTGACCAAAACTGTGAAGACTCTGTCCATGTCCCTTCAAGGAAAGCCATGCCTCAGAAGGTCATGTCTTTAATCATCATAGATACATGGTAAAAATTCCAAATGACTACTGTATATCCTTTTCTTTCTTATTTTCAACCATTTTTGCCCCACGCTCCTGGAATACAGTAGTTCAAAGTCTGAACTGAGTTAGCGTCAGTAACATCACAGACTTACCGGTAGTTGCTAAACCAAATGTCACAGAAATGTTGAAAGGGGAGCTGCCTGTAAGACCACATATAGAGTGCCCCAAATTAATCTGAAATTTGAGTCACAACAGTGTCATATTTTCAAGGTGAACTTCAAATGTTCAAGCAGTCAGAGCTTGGACACCCAGTCTTAACAAATCTTCCATTTTCCTTCCACATGGCCACTTGTATATATTACAGTGAAGCCAATAATTTGTCAATGTCTCCAGTGTGTATTAGATCTAAGGAAAACTGTCCACATGGAGCAGATTTCCACAGGCTCAGGGTGACAGCATATCCGTTTCATGCCATAAAAGTTTCTTATTGCATTATGAATACAACTTTATTTGCTTTTCTGTCATGGTAGAAGATGACTATGCATTGCTTGCCCTTCTGTGTGTTTGTGTGTGCATTTTGTGTATGTGTGTGTGATGGATGTGTTATTGTTGAGTTTTGAGGCTAGATGTATGCTTGATGGAATAAAAAGAAGGTTGAAAAAGACAAGATCATCTCTCTCTGTAGCCCGCTGTAACTTTCCATCTTACCCTGCATCCTGAGCGGTCGAGCTGTGCAAGAGAGATATGGATGAAGGAGGGGAAAAATAGAAAAGATTGATGGAGAGCAAGAAATGGATGGAGGGATTCCCAGAGAAAGATAAAGTGCAGTTTAAAAGGGTCAGGGCCAGGAGAGGAATGAGAGATGAGGCTCACATAATCCTGTTCAAGTCACGCACACAAACATATGCAACCTTTACTACCGATATTTACATACTGAAGTGTGTGTGTGCATCTAAACACAGATGCAAGAGACATGTTTTTATCATATTTACATACAAGGGTCTACATTCACCAGTAACTTGAAGATAATTCATATCAAGACTTTTAAACAAATAAAGGAGTAAAAAGAAGACCGTTGCTCACACCTTTCATCCCAGAGCTTTATTTTAAGCATGTCTGTTGAGAAATGATGGAGTTTTAGCCATTTTGGTCAAACCTTGAAATAAAAAAGCAGTATGTGTAATGTTATGTACTGTCACAAGATACGCTCAGAGTATGTTCTGTAAATGACTCAACGACTACTACACCAAATTTTAACGCCATCCATCCATCCATCCATTATCTTTAACAGCTTCTTCCTTTTTGGGTCATGGGGGTCACTGGTGCTCATGTCCAGCTATCACTGTGCGAGAGGCGGGGTAGCACTTTGAGATTTTCATTAGTGAAAAGTGCGTTATAAATTGAATTCATTATTATTATTATTATTATTATTACACCCTGGACAGGTCTCAAGTCCATCACAGGGACACATAGAGAAAAACAAGACAAAAAAAAAATTCACTCTCTCACTCACACCTAGGGACAATTTAGAGTTACCAATTGTTACATTTCTACTGTTTGGTAGAACCCACGTGCTGGCTGGACTCAGAGAACTGAGGATTAAAAGAAGAATACTGTATATATTTAATAAATGAAGAAGAAAAAAAGCTGACGTGTGGCAAATTTACATAATCACTGGGAAGACACGGAGGGAGACAAAACCAGAACGCCATTCAGGACAATGCACGGACATGGGGAACATAGAGTTGCAGACATAAAATACAAAACACTAACGAGGGAATAAACACCTGGGGAAGGACAACAGGTGGCAGAGGCAGGAGCTGATCACATGAGGGAGAAACACTGAGGAGGGCAGGACAGACGACACAAGGATCACACACAAATCCTCTCACCATTCAGACCAACATGCATGTTTTTGGTCTATGGGAGGAGACCGGAGTACCTGAAGAAAGCTCACATGTGCATGGAGAGAACATGTCAACTCCACCCAGAAAGGTCTCCGGCTGGGATTTGAAGCAGGGCGACCTGTTTGCTGAGAGGTGACAGCTCTACCATCTGCACCACTGTGCCGCTCAAATTTTAACAATACATGTACAATCTATTGAATTATTGTTATTTTTGTCTTTTTTAAGGTCCAATGGTGGCCATTTCCAAAAATTGGTGATTTGAAGATGTACCGTATTTTCCGCTGCACACGTCACACCGCCCTATAAGTCACATCATTCAACCTTTTATTTTGACAGGTTAATCCCATCGAGCCTCAAGGACTCATTTACAAGAGAGACCTGATTTCAACGAGTGATGACAACAGTGGATAACAGCGACAACAATAGACAATCATAATAAAGGCATACAGATTTTTTTTTTTTTTTACAAATTAAAATAAGATGGCAAAATAAGTAGCAAAACAGAACGATTATAAGGCAAATGTAGAAAATTTAAAGAGAGACAGCCCAGGTCACATCAAGGGGCCTCCCTCCCATTTTTCTTAAAGAGACACGCTGCTCCCTCCCATCCTTCAGTTCAAACAGTCTTATACTGCCATCTGGTGGTCGAAAAATGTACTAACTCAAATCAAATTAACATTTCTTCTTAAATTTAGCAATAATTACTAATTCATCAATCAGGTCTCTCTTGTAAATGAGTTCCCAAGGCTCATTTGCGATTAACCGGTCTAAATAAAGGTTGAATGAATGAATTATTGTCAAATTTCAAACAATATTATTGTTTATCACAATAATTTTTATCGCCCAGCAAAATGTATTATTGTGACAGGCCTAGTTTCAAATTATGTTCATACAAAGTAATACCTTCGAACAGTGCAGTCAGTAATCCCTGTCGGCAGCTACTTTGCTTACTTTAAGTTGAAGCACTGGTCGTTGGCATTCTAGTCATGCAATAAATGGCTTTGTGGTGTTTTTTAAAGTGTTGATAAAGATTTGTGGTGTTACCTCGAGAGGTAGCAACAGCAGCAAGGCAGGTTCTGTACAGTATGTGTTGTTGCACAGCGTTTTCTTTTTTTATAGCCAAAATAATTCCAAACAACAAACATGCTGCCCATCTTAGGGACCAAACTTTCAGATACATCAGCTTCTGTCGAGCCTAACCGCCATTGTGCAACCGGTTAAAGCGCAGTGCTGACATCTCCCACTCCCTGCTCTGCTTTGCTCTGCTCACTCGCAAGTCACATAACCAGATCACGTGACCAGTCAAATTGCAGCCATTGCATCGTTTTATCATATCACAATATTATTGCAAATGTAATTGTTCAGCTCTACTTCTTAAAAATAAAATTTAAAAACAAATTGTGACCTCAAAAGTTTGTGTAGTACTGTAGTTTACATGTACATGTTTGATAAAAACCGTTTTGGTGTGTCAATAAATTGGACAAATGTTTTATGCACATTTCAAGAGAATCCAAATGACTATAAAATTAGAAAAGAAAGAAGTTTTTAACTACGGTATGCATTAAAAACACTGTCTTGTTCTTTTTTTAAAGACGGGGGAAGTTCTTGCATCTCAGTGACGCCTTTTTCTGCTGTTGTACTTGTATATGTAATAGCTTTTTTATTATTACTACTGTAAAATTATCAAATGAAAAACATACAATAATCTTAACATATGCTCCTCTGCCTGTCTTTACATTTATTTGACCTCCGTTCTGTTAACCTCTCGAGTTACGAAAAACTGAAATAAAATCTAAGTCAACATCCTGCTTCACCAAGACTTCCTGCCCTGGGAGGGAGTCTGAGACTGTTTGTACTGGTTCCAGTCAGCAGTGAAGCTCCCCATGAAATGCAAACAGTCTGTTGGTGCCTGCTTTGAAAAGAGCGACGGATGAATTCTAAGAAAATAAAGTCTGAAATCGCTAAAGGAAATCAAAAACATATTTTTCCTCCAGTTATTGCTCACTTTTCTAAGAGTAATACCCTGTATGTGCACATGATCATTATGCACTCTAACTTCAAGGCTTTTATTGTTGTTGTCTCGCAGTGCATTCGTTTATCCATTACCGTTAAAGCTGCAATTAGTGAGAAATCGCATTACTACTCCTTACATTACCAATTATACAACATTGTTAAAAACACTAATTACACCCCCTGATAATTTGAACATAAAAAAAGCCTATGATAATTACATGTATGTCCAATTTTAAGAGATTAGAGTGTAAAATGCTTTCTTTTCCCAGACGGCTACACAGATGTTTCAAAGAAAAACATCAACATGACATACACAAACATGTGGGTTTGAGTATGTGATCTTTACAAACACTGTCCTCTTCCAGAGACTCACAACCCCAGACTAAACAGGAAATTCATTAGGTTGTATAGACAGTTAATACCAAGCTGTCAGTAACATGGACATGTCTACTGGAGGCTACAGTCTCCACTGTGCTCTGAACTGGGAGGCTATTGGTCTCCCAGGGGTCCAACTGGTTTCCACAGTAATTAAATTAATTTTGCAGACTTGAATGTAGGCGTAATGACAAGATAGGAGGTATTTGGCAACACAACATTTTCCCCTATAAAACTCTGCTTTGAATAGCTGAGTGTTTCCTGAACTCCATTCCCTTAATTAGAAAAACAGGAATCAATAGAAAGGATCCTGCCTGTTTTCAGCTTCAGCAGCCATGGCCGGTAAAGCACAACCATATACAGTAAATGAAAAGTTGGCTCGGTATTTCTAACAAAGTACAGTTTCTGTCAAATTTACCACATTTCTTTTCACAGTAAGTATTCATTCAACCTTTATTTAGTCAGGTAAATCTTATTGAGCCTCGAGGGCTCATTTACGAAAGCGACCTGCTACAAACTAAAGAATGATGAACAGCAATGGTACAAGTACATTAAACAATAGACAAAAGAAAAAGTAGCAAAAACTAGCAAACATTATAAGGTAGATGTACAAAATCAAAAACAGGAACAAATCAGCATTGGTTTTTGCCAGGATTCCAACAGATTCTGAAAATCATTTAGAGAGGTCAGGGCCGAGAGCTTCAGATCTTTTTGTAAGATATTCCAGGAAGCAGGAGCAGAGTAGGAGAAGGCCCTTTTTCCAAGTTCAGTCCTCACTGACGGAACACTGCAGGTAATCATGTCCTGAGAGCGCACACTGTAGCTGCACTCACGCAAAGACATGTAGGAGGAGATGTATGAGGGCAGCAGACCAAGAAGTGATTTAAAGATGAAGATGTACCAGTGGAAGAGTCTGCGTGAGGTTAATGATGTCCAATTAACCAGTGAATACAGGGTGCAGTGGTGGGTACGATAATCACAGCCAGTTATGAATCTTAGTGCACCATGATAGACAACATCCAACATCCGCAGGGTGCTTGTAGGAGCATTCATGTAGAGAATGTCACCGTAATCAATGGAGGGAAGGAAAGTCACAGATACAAGGCGTTTCCTAGCATTCAGTGTTAGACATGATTTATTTCTGAAAAAGAAACCCAGTTTAACTTTCAGTTTCTTCACTAGGTTTTCCACGTGGAGTTTAAAAGAGAGATGTGAATCGACCAGGATACCCAAATATTTATATGAGTCAACAAACTCAATAGGGACACCATTTGATGATAAAATCAGAGGAAGATCTGCTGGGACCGACTTCCTACTTGAAAAAAACATCCCTTTTGTTTTATCAGCATTTAGGACAAGTTTGAGACGGAACAAATCTGACTGGATGATGTCAAAAGCGGATTGCAGTAACTGGAAAGCCTTAGCTACTGTTTTAGCTTGGCAATAAACAACTGTATCATCAGCATAGAAATGTAAGGATGCATCAGGGATGCTCTGACCTACATTAGCTATGTAGATTGTAAAGAGGGTTGGTCCTAAAACTGAGCCTTGTGGTACACCATTTTTAACTGTTAAATAGCTGGAAGAAGTACCGTTATGTTGAACACATTGCCTCCGATTGGAAAAATAGTTAGAAAACCAACCGATTGTGTGATCAGAGAAACCGATTTCTGAGAGCTTATGACACAGGATGTTATGATCCACAGTGTCAAAAGCTTTAGACAGGTCTAAGAAAAGTGCAGCACAATAATTCTTAGCATCCAATGCTTCAACAACGTTAAGTATACCTCTCTACTGTGGCCAAAGAGCAAGGCAAAACTGTCATGCCCAGTTCAACAGGACACTCGAGTATTAAGAGGCATGAAAAGCATAAATACAGCGCAAACCTCCCTTTTTTGTTTCTGTGGTTTCCTTAGTTGGATAGATGAACTCTGCTATTCCAATCAGAAACATATTGATAAAATGAGGTGAAATTGGCCATGTTGGTGGGCCTGATCCAGATTAGTGAGATTAGCAAGGAAGAAACTATAGAGTTGCGCTATAAAGCCAGGCAATATAGTTTTCCTGGTAATTTCACTACAAATCAACAGTCCTTCGGGCACTTTAGTTTTAAAAGTGGTCTCAACTGCCCCCAAACGCACATCACACTCACTCAGTTTTACTTTTAAGACTTGTACAAAGGGCAGTTGTCTGATGTCTCTGTTTTTATCTGATTCTTGTTAGCTGTGGTTATTTTAGGTGTAATTTCAAAAGCTAACAATAAAATAATTTGCAGTCTGGCATAGTTCTCATGTGAGTGTTGTGATGTAGCAACCAAATCAATTGTTTCAGAAAGCACTGCCATTAACATCACTTTCACCAGCTCAGACTGTTGTACTAAAGCGCTGAGTACACGGTCATTTAATGAAATTAGAGGAAATATTAGCCACTGTGTCATCATGGTGGCTCAGTTGGATGTTGCCTCTCAGCGAGTAGGTCACCAGTTCAAATTCCAGCCTTTCTTGGTGGAGCTTACATGTTATCACCGTGTATGCGTGCGTTTTCTTCGAGTACTTCAGATTCCTCCCACAGTCTAAAAACATGCATGTTAGGCTGATTGGCAACGCTAAATTGTCCCTAGGTGTGAGTGAGAGAGTGAATGGTTGTTTGTCCTGTTTGTCTCATATGTGGCCCTGTGATGGACTGGAGATCTGTCCAGGGTGTCCTCCAACTATCGAACAGTTATTGCTGGACATGGGCACCAGTGACCCCCATGACGCAAAAAGGAAGAAGTGGGTAAAGATGATGGATGGATGGATGGATGGATGGATGGATGGATGGAAGCTTTCATGCTCACAACATGCACACATAGATGGACGAACAGAGGATATTTCCAATTCCTCCTTAGACAATAAATTGCATGCTTTACCACCATTAAGTGAGTTCTTCTAACCTCCCTGGCTCCCAGTCCAATGAACAAAATACTGTACTGTAGTTTGAAGTAGGGAGTCAAAAGTCGAGGACAGGCCAACACGTCTATCAAAACCCCATCTACTTTGTTCATCCCAAAAGTAAAATTATGCAGACTGGTAAAATTTTGAAGCTCGTTTTGCAATCAAACATCTTTAAGCTGAGTCAGAATTTGGGGACACATCCTCAGTTGGAGACCTATGGTTCAGTAGGAGTTTCATCCACTAAACACCCTCCAACAAGCAAAGCCCAGCGGAGGGTACCGGTAATCAGCCCTCAAATGATGTCAGCTGGGTTTGTTGAAGGGTTAAAGTTAGAATAAAAAATTAGTTTATGTCAAATCCTTGATCTTTTTTAAAGTTTCAACACAAGCCAAAAAGTTTTTGATGTCTGTTGTGATGGTGTTACTTAAAGAGGTTAGTATTTTCTGAGGTGGTACTGATTGTGAAAATTTTCAGAATCACTAGCTATGTTTCCATCCAATTTAAATTCGATTTTTGAGCGAATTTTAGAAAATTTCGCTAAAATGTAAATTAAAATTATGAGGATCAGAAGTGTTTCCATTAAACTGGCTTGAAGCGCATCTGCAATGCCACGCAAAGCGTCTCTACGTCAGACGTCAGCGTCATTACGTCACACGTCAGCGCCATACGTCAGACGTCAGCGTTACGCACTTCCACAGTAAACAGGAAGTAGCGTTTGAAAACAGACATCTCGGCAAAATGGAGAGAATATTTCAGGTATGTGTTGCTATCGGGCAAGTTGTATTTATTCTGTCATGCCAACTAGTTTTAGCGATGTTACATGTTGTCCGGAGCGGAAACAGCTGATCAGTCACGTGACGTGAATGTTCGCTACGTCAGAACTGAGTCGGCTAAGTGTTTCCATCTGTCGTTAGGCGCATCAGCTCGGAATCGAATATCCCAAAAACTACCTCAAGCGAGCGTATAAACTTTTAGGCGAATTTCAGGATGTAACTTCGCATTTTGCCGTTTCCATTAAGCTTTTCTAATGCGATTTTTCAAAATGCGCATCAAGAAACCTTGATGGAAACACGCCTACTGCAATAGACATTGCAAAAGACAAACAAGAATTTAATTTCACTTTGAATAAATTATGTACAAAACACAAAGCACATTTTATTTATTTGGAAATCTCAAGGTATTAAAAGTGAACTAGAAAATGTAACGTTCTATTTATACAAAAAAAGAGCTGGGAGACCGAATCTGTTTATGTGCAGTAACTCCTGGATAAGTGTTCAAGGTGATTTAGCAGAGCTTGGCTCAGCGAGCAGTAAATCTATGCTGTGATGGTCTAACTGCTCTCTCACATACATACACCCAATCCACATCTGATGAGGCAGTGATGAGGGCTTAGTTAAATCATCCACAAGCACCTCAGACGAATGAATCTGTATGCTTGTGGTTGTGTATGATTTAAGACTGAGCTATTGGTGCTACCTTAATAAGTACTTACAGTCCAACCTCCAGCCAAGGCCACTACACACACTCATAGATACTGTCTGGGGAATCGGTGGGGAGATGTTGGTGATGGTAATGAAAACATGCCAGTGAGTAGATTTACAGGAGAGAATAACTTGACCTCTGGTCCCAGAGACAATCTAATCTTCTCATGGCTACAAAAACTACAACCTTTCGTAGTAAACTAAAACGTGAACAGTATACTGTATATAGAACAGAACAGAACAAACAGAACAACTCTCTTGGAAAAAAAAAAATCAACTAAAGCATGTAGTCTTTAGCTTTGCTGTTGGTCTACCTAATGGCCCAGACTTTTTCTATTTAAATTAAATTGCCCCCTAGAGAGAACGTAATGGTTCAGTGGCTGTTCAGGCTTTTAGAGCATGTTTGTGGTCTATGTTCTGAAAAGCTAGACATTAGTACGAACGCACAGAGGTGTATGTCCACAGTCTGTAATACCTTACTTTACAACATAAATTACTGTTTCTTTGAATTGAATATTCGCTGCTGTCCACATTCCAAAGAAACCTTGCAATGTTTAATAAGCAGGTCTCTATTAAATTACCTTTAAAAAAAAGCTAAGTCTGGTCCTCTGGACATTCAAAGAACAAAACAAAAATGAATGTTTGAATGTCCAGAGGACCAGACTTAGCTTTCTTAGATTTTTCTACCTGGATTATTCAGGTTCTATTAAATTACAAAATGCCAGTCTATAAGTTATACATACAAGCTATATGAGCCCATTTTAAATTGTTCATATTCTTAAATTTATTCACATTTTGTCATTTAGCAATGCATATTAAAATGAATAATATATAAAGTCAAATGTAAACAAAAACTACTTTGTACCATCCCCTGGTATGCCTATCAGAAGCTCAAAAGAACAACAACCTACCTAAACTTTGAACATTTGTTTGTGTAACTAAGGAAAAATGATTGTGTTGTTGTCACAGTTATTTGGGAATGACTTCAAAAATATGTTATGTTGAATTTAAGACTCCCAAGAGCAAAGTGACTGCCATAATTCTTAAAATAGGGAAAATTTGGAACAAGTAGAACTGTTCCCAGAGCTTGTTGCCCGGCCAAACTGAGCAATCAGGGGAGAAGAGCCTTGGTAAGAGATTTGACCAAAACTTTGTCTATTACTCTGGCTGATTCTCAGAAATGTTGCTGTGGAGATGGCAGGAAAGAGCAACAATCATTGAATCACATTACCAATTTAGTGAACAGAAGACAGCCTCTCCTCAATAAAAATATCCTTAATTAACATTCAGTAAAGGCCTCTCAGACTGAGAGAAAAAAGATTAAAACCCAAACTCTATTGGCCCTGATATTCTTGGTACTGTATTCCATCAATGAAATACTGCAAAATATTGAAAACACTAGAATAACGATTGTTATTTCAATGTTTTTGAACAATTTTGCCAAGGGATAACAATGATGGCTTAATAATAATAATAATAATAATAAACTTTATTTGTATAGCACCTTCCACAATGCCTTGCATTGACCAAGGTGCTTAACAGGATAAAAAGAAGAATAAACGGGAACAATAAATCAATGAAAATAGAATAAGAAACCACAGCGATAAAAGAAGGCAATGGAAATAAAAAATGCTACATACTAAAATAACACAAGTAATAAAAGTTACACACAGAAAGCTTTTTTGAACAAGTGGAAATAAAAATGCAATTGAAATAAAGATGCTACATACTAAAATACAAAATAATAAAAGTTACACACTGAAAGCTTTTTTGAACAAGTGGGTCTTCAGTTTGGTTTTGAACAGAGTCAGATCAGAGGTGGCACGCAGCTCAAGGGGGAGGCTGTTCCAGGCTTTTGGGCCGGCAACAGAAAATGACCGGTCTCCCCATTGCTTGTACCTCGAGCGAGGCACCTCCAGCAGGTGTTGACTGGCAGATCGTAAGTCCCTGCCAGGCTGATGGACTTTCAGAAGTTCTGAGATGTAGAGGGGAGCAAGTCCATTCAGAGCTTTGAAAACAAACAGCAGCAACTTGAACTGTATCCTGAACTGAACTGGGAGCCAGTGTAGAGAGGACAGGACAGGAGTGATGTGTTCATATTTTCGTGTGTTGGTCAAAAAGCGCGCGGCAGAGTTCTGTACAAGCTGTAAACGGGAGATGGAGGATTGATTAATGCCAAGATACAAAGCATTACAATAGTCAAGTCTGGAGGTCACAAAGGCATGGATGGCCTTCTCCAGATCACCACGACTAAGAAATGACTTGACTTTGGAGAGCAGACGGAGCTTAAAGGTTATTTCTACTCATCAACCACAGCCTTTGTGGGCTAGAATGCTTATGTGGTGGCCAGGACTTACCAAAAGTGATCTAAAGTAGGAAAACAGTGAATCAGTAGTAACCAGATCAAGGGCAACCAAGGCTTGTTGATGCATTTGGGAAAAAAAGTGAATCATCTGTGAAGTGTGAAAGCTAGTTTTTATCATGTGTGCACACACAGTGTATCACAGTTTGCTATAAACGGAGCTGGATTGCTGCAGATTGGTCCGGACGACAATGCTGACCTATGTGCCCCCTCTGCCAAAAAAAATGGACAAAGAGCGCATGAGCATTGTAGAATGTAGAATGGTCTACAGAAAAAAATAAAAGATGAAATGCAAAGCAACACCAAGAAAGTGCTGTTGTGCCTTTTCAGAGAACTCCATAAATGTCCAGCTTTCACTGAAACATCTTCAAAGAGAGTTTTCATTCATTCAACCTTTATTTATACAGGTTAGTCTCATTGAGTCACGAGGACTCATTTACAAGAGAGACCTGTTTTAGAGAGACATCAATAAACTACAGTAAAAATGCAACTAAAATAAAAGTTGTGTTATGAAACAATAAATTAAGGTGCCATATAAAACAAGGTAAAATACTTTTAAAAAAAGAACATTGTTGCTTTGATGTTTCCATTGATATTATCAATTGTGTAAAATCCCCTAAAGAAATCAAAGTGGACATATTCAGTTCTTGTTGCAAGGTGTTCCAAGTTACAGGAGCCGAATAGGAAAAGGCCTTTTTGACAAGTTCAGTCCACACTGAGGGAACATTTCAGGTAATGATGACTGAAAATGCACGCTGTAACTGCACTGACGACGTAACATATGGGAGGAGACATATGAAGGTAGAAGACCAAGGAGTGTTTTATAGATGAAGATGAACCAGTGTGAGAGCCTACGTGTAGATGATGACCAACTGACCAATGAGTACACAGTGCAGTGATGGGTACAGTAGTTACAACCAGTTATGAATCTTAGCGCCCCATGTAGACAGCTTCCAACATCTGCAAGGAGCTGGCAGGGGCATTCATGTAAATAATGTCACCATAGTCTATGGCTGGTAGGAAAGTAGTACAAGTAGTACAAGGCATTCAAAGTTAAACAAGATTTATTTCTGAAAAAGAAACCCAGATTAAAATGTCAACTTATAAATGATCATAAGCTATTTGACCAGACATTGGGGGAATCCAAAAGTCACTCAGAACCAAGAGTAAAAAACTAGTCACAAAAATTTCTAAATGTTAATCAAAACCAAAGTTAGTTAACATTATGCCAATGTCACGAGTCACACTTTTGATTTGATTTAGGAGTAAACTTAAAAGAATGTGTTATGATAAACATAATTCTCTATATACCAAGTTTATATCAGAATAATTTTGTTTGATGATGCTGCACACTCATAAGTCTATTTAAAAAAAAGTATTTTTGATTTAAAAAATTGTTTGTAGGATATGTGGTAAAAATTTAGCATTTAATAAACTGTTGAGTAAATCATACAAAAAGAAAAGAGCATTGCTTCTGACTTCATAAATATCAATATTCTTAATAAATTGTCAGAATTTACCTAGAAAATATAACTATAGACTTTACCTCCAAATGTTCATATATTTTTTTTATTTTTTGTCAGAGTGCTGGTTTGGCTGTCATGAGAGTGTGTTTTGTATTTTTCTGGTCAGGAAATAACTATTTTCTAGAAGCGACCAGTAGGGTCACAAGGGATTGTGGGTAATTGGAAATCCAGATGGATAAGCATGAACTTCGAGGAAGAAATTGATACTGCGGAGATCAAACTGAACATGCTCTACAACGTTAATGTTGTTTATCTCTGTCTGTGCAACACTTGTGTTCTTGTACATTTTCCATTCCCTTCCTATTTTCCTCAACATTTCCTCCTTCATATAAGGCTGCTTTCTCTCCTCTGTTGTATTCTTTATTCAGATGACCTATGAATGACACTGGGAGAGACAGGAAGCCACATACAATTGGAGGTGAGTGGGTGGGTCCAATGGGACCAATCAGCAAAAAATGTGCAAGCGGAACCGCCAGTAATCATGTAGAATATTTATTGTACATGAACACATACTTAATCACGAACATTTTCTCTGAGGAACAACTTATTCACAGTAGAAACAAAATATCTAACCACAATTTTTTTTTTTTTAAGCAAAAGCCAGAATTTCCACTATTTCCATGTCTGAACTGTATAATAAATAAATTGACTTAAAGATGTATTTGCATTTCATGCATTATATTATTGCATTTGGGCAGAGTCCTCTGATATATTTTAAATTTGGCCCTCTTAGGGAAAAAGTTTGGGCATCCCTGCCCTAGCCCAAATATCAAGATCACAAATCAAGGTCAAACATAAATCAATGTTCTTGTTTGTCCTGTCCATAACTTCTGATCCTCTCAAAATCATTTAGTGAAACTTGATACACTTGTGCAGCACCACTAGAATGAGTGGCACACACACTTTTCATAACCGCAGCTTCAACGTCAAGGTCACAAATCAATGTCATATGTTATACTGTACAAGGTTTTTGCTTGTCCAGGCCATTGCTATACAGTAGATTGCTTATAGTAATTCTATATAATAATTGTACCAGTGTTTCCCCTACCATTATACAAACGGGGTGCCCCACCCCGTCAACAGAACTGAGCACCCCGCCTACCAAACCAAACTTGATCCCCAACCTACCCACCCGACACTGGCATAGCACTAAACTAGCAGCGCAAAATACAGGCTTTCTAGCTAAAAAGCTAAAGGGAGCACTCACGTTGCCTCTTCCCTCATGCTGAATGCCCCCTGCCCCAACTCAAAACAAGCTGCACTCAGACATGTGACCGTCCCCCCGTCAACAAAAATCATGGATGAGATGAGCACCCCGCCATGGCAAGTTAACTAGGGTAAACACTGTTGTACTGTACTCTATTTCAAAATCAGAACATCTTCTTGTCCCCCTTAACAACTCTCTGCTATCCCCCTCTCAGGTCAAGAGTCAAAGTCAAAGTCAACTTTATTGTCAGATCTGCAATATGTACTGTACAGGACATACACAGGACCGAAATTGCGTTTCTCTCAGTCCCTCGGTGCAACAGTAAACATCTAAACATTGAAACACTGAAACATATAATAATAGACATAAGCATAAAATAGTAAAACTAACACTGTCCTGAGTTTTTTTTTTTTTTGCATAGCGGTGCAAGAGCATGAAAATCCACACCAACTCTAAAACTAAAACATTAAACATTTAATGAACATAATACTGTCCTGAGTTTTTGCATACTAGCACAAAAAAAGAGTATAAAAAGTATAACTAAAATAAACTAAAGGTTTCTAGCATTGACATTTGCAAAGTGGCAAAGCAGCGTATGAGTCAATGTACACAGTATATGTATGAGGTAGTAGTTGATGTTGTTATAGAGGCAAAAAGTGGCATATGCAGTAAGGCACATTGGGCATCCCTAAATAAGACCGTTCAGAGCACACTGTATATGTACCAGCAGTGGTGTAGATATTAGAGTAGTGTAAATAAATGTAAACAGTAGTAATTACATGTAAGCAGTAGTAATAAAAGTAAACAGTATTAATAAATGTAAACAGAGAATGTAAACAGTATTATGATTATAGGCAGTGATGTAATACAGACATTAGTGCAAGTATGAGAAGTAGTGCAAACTGTATGAGCACATGACCGAGAGTTTAGTGAAAAACTTTGTGTTGAGTGATAATGTGTGAGAAAGTTTTAGTGTTAAGGCAGTTCAAATGGGAGGGGGGGCAGAGCAGGCAGAGTGTTTAGCATTCTGACTGCCTGATGAACAGAGCTGTCTCTCAGTCTGCTGGTTCGAGCCTGGAGACTCCTCAGTCTCCTCCCTGATGGCAGTAGTCTGAAGCAGCTGTGTAGTGGGTGTGTGGGATCACCTGCCATGCGGTGGGCTTTCCGAGTGAGGCGTTTGCTGTGTAAGTCCTGCAGTGAGGGCAAGGAGGTGCCCACGATCTTCTCAGCTGCTCTCACAATGCGCTGGAGGCTCTTGCGGCAGGATGCAGTACATGCACCAAACCACACAGTGATGCAGCTGGTCAGGACACTTTCTATGGCACCTCTGTAGAAGGTGCTCATGATGGGGGTTGAAGCTCCAGCCCTTTTCAGCTTGCGGAGAAAGTAGAGACGCTGGTGAGCCTTCTTTGCCAGTGCTGCAGTGTTCCTGCTCCAGGACAGGTCCTTTGAGACGTGCACTCCCAGGAACTTGGTGCTGTCTACTCTCTCCACTGCGGTGCTGTTGATGGTCAGAGGGGCATGTTGGGCATCCTTCTTCCTGAAGTCCACAACAATCTCCTTTGTCTTCTCCACGTTGAGAGTGAGATTGTTGTGTCCGCACCACAAGGCCAGGCGGCTCACCTCGTTCCTGTAGTCCGTCTCATCGTTGTTGCTGATGAGACCCACCACTGTTGTGTCGTCCGCAAACTTGATGAAGTGGTTGGAGCTGTACGATGGTGTGCAGTCGTGTGTTAGCAGGGTGAATAGAAGGGGGCTCAGCACACATCCTTGTGGGGCCCCTGTGTTCAATGTGATGGTGCTAGATGTGTTACTCCCGACCCGCACTGTCTGTGGTCTCCCGGTCAGGAAGTCTAGCAGCCAGTTACACATTGAGGTGTTCAGCCCCAGACTGTCCAGTTTAAGGATGAGCTGTTGGGGGATGATGGTGTTAAATGCCGAGCTGAAGTCGATGAACAACATTCTAACATAGGAGTCCTTCGTGTCCAGATGTGTGAGAGCTGTGTGAAGGGCAGAGGAGATGGCATCGTCGGTTGAGCGATTAGGTCGGTATGCAAATTGGAAGGGATCCAGGGAGTCAGGGAGGACAGATGTGATGCTTTTCATGACTAGCCGTTCAAAGCACTTCATCAGGATGGGGGTGAGTGCTACTGGGCGATAGTCATTGAGGCATGCGGGCGTTGCCTTCTTTGGGACAGGGATGATGGTGGTGGCTTTGAAACAGGTGGGGACGATGGCCTGGCTCAGTGAGATGTTAAAGATGTCCGTGAAGACCGCTGCGAGTTCCCCTGCACAGTCCTTCAGCACACGACCAGGTATGTTGTCAGGACCAGAGGCCTTCCGGGCGTTAATCTTGATGAATGATCGCCTTACGCTGTCTGAGGACAGCGTCAGCACCTGGCCATCAGGAGAGGGGGGGAGTTTATGTGCTGGTGTGCCGTTACTTGCCTCGAACCGAGCAAAGAACTCATTCAGTTCATTCAGCGCAGAGGCTGAGCTGTCACAGGTCTGTGGGGGTGGTTTGTAGTTTGTGATGGTCTGTATACCCTGCCACAGACTGCGTGTATCCCTGCTGTCCTTGAAACGGTGAGCTATTTTTCCCAGCTATTTCCCCTCGGTGTCATCCTCGACACCACTCTCTCCTTCACTTCACACATCAACAGTAGCCGTGTTTCCATCAAGGTTTCTTGATGCGCATTTTGAAGTATCGCATCAGAAAAGGTGAATGGAAATGGAACGATTCGATTTAACTTGCTCTAATTCGCAAAAAAGTTGATACGCTCGCTTGAGGTGGTTTTTGGGTTTTTCGAAACAGAGATGATGCGCAAAACGAGAGATGGAAACAGATTTGCCGACTCAGTTCTGACGTAGCGAATATTCACGTCATGTGACTGATCAGCTGTTTCCGTTGTAACATCGCTAAAACTAGTTGGCATGACAGAATAAATACAACTTGCCCGATAGCAACACATTCCTGAAATATTCTCTCCATTTTGCAGAGATGTGTGGTTCGGTTCCTGTTTTCAACCGCTACTTCCTGTTTACTGTAGACGTGCGTAACGCTGATGTCTGATGTAATGCCGCTTTGCGTGGCCTGGTGGATTCCCTTCACGCCAGTTGATGGAAACACTTCTGATTTGCATTAATTTTTATTTACATTTTTGCGAATTTTCAAAAATTTGCTCAAAATTCGAATTGAAAATAGATGGAAACACGGTTATAGTTACTTGGTCTGTCTATTTCCACCTCCGTAATATTAACCGTCTCTGTCCTTTTCTCACACCCCGCTCCACAGCCATCCTTGTGCACAGTCTTGTGACTTCCCGTATCGATTACTGCAACTCCCTTCTCTTTGGCCTCCCTAACAAATCTCTCCACAAGTTACAGATGGTCCAGAACTCAGCTGCCCGTGTCATCACTCAAACCTCCTCCTATAACCACATCACTCCTGTCCTGCAGCAGCTCCACTGGCTCCCGGTTAAATCACGCATCATCTTCAAAATTCTACTCCTCACGTTCAAAGCTATCCACAACCTTGCCCCTCCTTATCTATCTGACCTCCTACAAATCTCCATCCCATCACGCTCTCTCAGATCCTCCTCTTCGCTACATCTCCATGTACCCTCTGCCCGCCTCTCCACCATGGGGAGCAGGGCCTTCACCTGCTCTGCCCCTCACCTCTGGAACGCTCTACCGCCAGACCTTCGAAACACCACCTCCCTTTCTCTGTTCAAGACAGCTCTGAAAACACATCTCTTTAGACTCGCTTATCATTAACTCTACTGAATGTATTTTATATTCTTTTGTATTTTATATTCTTTATTTATTTTATATTTCAATTTGTCTTGCTGTAAAGTGTCCTTGGGTGTCCTGAAAGGCACTTTTAAATAAAATTATTATTATTATCATTATTATTATGTCAATGAGCTTGTCTTGATTGCAGAACTCTTGTTTTATTTTTTTCTCAAACTTGAAATGTTTTGATTTCTTCTTTTTGTCAGAGTCAGAGTCAGAGAGTCTTTATTGTCATTTGCACCGCATGTGGTACATGAGATGAAAACGAGATTATGTACACGAGGTCCCAGTTACATCCAACAACAAATGAAAGAGAAAAACAGTAATAACATCGAGAACTAACTAAGAAAAACATCAACTAGTAATACACTAAGCCTAATATAGTGGGAATAAACAGCAGCACGAACATGAGTTTGTATGAGCAGATGGTCACAGATGAACACAGATGAACACAGCAACAAGAAAACATATCAGCATCAGCATGATGTGATATTTTGCAGTGTTTATTTTAATTTTATTTTTATTTATTCATGAGTCTAACAGCCTCAGGGTAGAAGCTGTTCCTCAGTCATTTTTGTCTGCTTAACATTAAGAACAAAGGATGATCATTTGAACGTTTCTGTTCGCTGCCTACTATGCTGATATGATCAGACGTTTACCAGACTGTCATGTGTTCTCATTAGAGAGCAACTGTATAAATCTGTTAAATGTGGAGCAGTGTGTGGAGCATTAGGTTTACGGCCTCGCCCCCTCTCCCTTTCATGGTAAAGAATGCTTTCTAGTAACTATTACTGTGGCCGCTGCTCCATCGTGGAGGTGACAGAAGTCTGCTGGTTAATTAGTTCCTGTTCACTGATTTGATGTCTGGAAGTCAAAATTATCTGAGCTGCTAGAAGCTGGTCCTTCATGTTACTCATCCAAATGACTGACTGGGTCACAAAGTCATGTCAGTTTCTCCAGGCTGTCATGTTATTCTCACAGATCACACATTAGAGAGTAATTATGTCAGCGTTAGAGCATAGTACAGTAGTCTTGTTTTTTTTTTTTTATGTACTCGACCGCATAGCTCTTACGTTTGTGTGATGAAGGAATCTGTAGAAATGAGTGGTTTGCCATTTATTTTCTACCCAATAAAAAAAATTATGTGGACACTTTGTGCATTATAAAAAGTATTAGCTCCACTATATGTAAAAAGTGTTTTGTTATTTTTAATTTTAATGTTCTACACCCGCTGTCATTTTTTGCAGTGTAATTTCTGAGTTGTTGAAGTTGGGCCGGGTAACAATTGAAAGTGTCGGTAAAACAAACTGTTCCTTGTGTTTTTTCCAGTTGAACATCCTGGTGGATACGGGCAGCAGTAACTTTGCAGTGGCAGCAGCTCCACACCCATTTATTACTCACTATTTCAACACTGAACTGTGAGTACTGTCAACACTGGGGCAAAATCTGCTCCTTGATAATTACATGACAATATCGAGTCCCACAGTTCTTTGTGTCTTGAAGTACACTTTCTTGTTGAAATGTGTCAATCGTCTCAAAGTCTAGGATTGTGTGCTTATAAAGGAAACTAGACAAATGCTCTTTAGCTTACTGACTTTTCCAATAAAGCTTTAATTATCTTCTTTAAATTGTCTTGATTTTATTGATAAGTACTTTGGTAACAGCTGCTGCTTTAAATGTGTTTTATAAATAAAGTTAACTTGACTTCTATTCTCCTGTAATAATTTAATTCTAGTGTTCTTTACGTTCATGTACTACTATTCTGCTTTCTTCTTCCTCCATGTCTAGGTCCAGTACCTACCAGTCAACTGGCCGACCTGTAGCTGTTGGGTACACCCAAGGCAACTGGAAAGGTGAGCTGGGGATTGACCAGGTTTCCATCCCAAAAGGCCCAAATGGATCCATCACCATCAACATTGCTGCCATCTTGTCATCTGACGGATTCTTTCTTCCTGGGATCAACTGGCAGGGTATCTTGGGACTGGCCTATCCTTTGCTGGCAAGGGTGAGACAAAGGAACGTCAACTTGAAACTAAAAGATGTATACCGGTAGATTTTAGTTTTGTTAACCATTATAGATTTGCTGTTTTTAGGACAACTTTGTTCTGTTATTACAAACCGGAGTCCAAAAAATTTGGGACACTAAACAAATTGTGAATAAAAACTGAATGCAATGATGTGGAGGTGCCAACATCTAATATTCAGAATAGAACACAAATCACAGATCAAAAGTTTAAACTGAGAGAATGTATCATTTTAAGGGAAAAATATGTCGTTTCAAAATTTCATGGTGTCAACAAATCCAACTGTTTGAAGTTGGAAGCTTCAATAAACTTTACGGATTCTGCAGCAGATGTTTGTGTGTCACTATTTGAAATGGGAGGCAGTGGGTTTTAACAGCAACCACTAAGCAGGAAAAATAAACTTCCTTACAGCTACTTACAATGTGACACGTGTACGTTCACGTAAATCCTTGTCTACAAAAAATGTGCTTTGCTTTTGACACTTCTTTTTCTTGATTGCTATCTAGAGAACATTTTTGGAAGAATTTGTTTCAGTTTTTGTAAAAATTGACAGAAAATGTGGTGGTGTATTTCAGTGCATGGGCTTTATGCTCCTGAATGTGTACTGTAAAAATTGACAGAAAATGTGGTGGTGTATTTCAGTGCATGGGCTTTATGCTCCTGAATGTGTACTGTATAGATTGTTTGTTTGTTTTTATACTGTGGTACCAAGAGAAGTAAAACCGTTTAAGTTACAGCTCAAAGAGCAGTGTTTAAATAAATGCATGGAAATGACCGTCTTGTCTTTGTCAGCCTGACTCGTCCGTGGAGCCCTTCTTTAACTCACTGGTGAAACAGCTGGGAGTTGCCAACATATTCTCCCTCCAGATGTGTGGTGCTGGACTTTCAGCCACCAGCACCACTGATCCGCCTGCTGGCAGCCTGGTGAGTGATCAAGACAGCTAGAGAGTAGTTTGATTAATGAACAAAATATAAAAGTTTTCGTTCACAATTTGCCACTTTTTTTCATGTTGTGATGTAGCTCTGTTTCACATGCAGTGGTGCTTGCAACTTTGTGAACTCTTTATAATTTTCTATATTTCTGCATAAATATGACCTAAAACGTAGTCCTAAAAGTAGATAAAGAGAACCCAGTTAAACAAATGAGATAAAATATAATACTTGGTCATTTATTTATTGAGGAAAATGATCCAATATTACATATTTGTGATGGTAAAAGTATGTGAACCTTTGCTTTCAGTACCTGGTGTGACCCACACACACGCACACACACACACACACACACCACCACCACCCTGTGCAGCAATTACTGCATCTAAACTTTTCTGGTAACTGTTGATCAGTCCTGCTCACCAGCTTTGGAGGAGTTTTAGTCCATTCTTCTGTACAGAACAGCTTCAGCTCTGGATGATGGTTTCCTCACATTAGCTGCTGCTTCAGGTCCTTCCACAACATCTGGATTGGATTAAGATCAGGACTTTGACTTAGTCATTCCAAAACATGAACTTTATTCTTCTTGAACCATTGTTTGGTAGAACAACTTGTGTGTTTAGGGTCATTGTCTCACTTCATGACCCACCTTCTCTTGAGAATCAGTTCATGGACAGATGTTCTGACATTTTCCTTCAGAATTATCTCATATAATTCAGAATTCATTGTTCCATCAATGATGGCAAGCTGCCCTGGCCCAGATGCAGCAAAACAGACCCAGACCATGATACTGCCACCACCATGTTTCACAGACGGGATACGGTTCTTATTAGGAACCTAACAGCCCATATTCATTCAACCTTTATTTATACAGGCTAGTGTAAGAATTATGAGGAGGTCAATATTAATACTGACCTCTTTATCCTTAATTAATCTACTTATTCAGATTGAATAGTAAATTCACGGATTCTGTTCTTTTTCAGTTTACCCAATATTTCTGTGATCTTTATGATGGATAAATAAACAGAGCCATTAAGTGACAAAGACGTTAACTTAGTTTGATATGTCAAAGAGACACTATCATTTATTTAAAATAAATCAACTAAATTAACGTCTTTGTCACTTAATGGCTCTGTTTATTTATCCATCATAAAGATCACAGAAATATTGGGTAAACTGAAAAAGAACAGAATCCGTGAATTTACTATTCAATCTGAATAAGTAGATTAATTAAGGATAAAGAGGTCAGTATTAATATTGACCTCCTTAATTCTTACATCTGGTGGCCTTCGTACGTGGTTCTAAAAGTTTATTGATAAATCTGTGGTCTCAGTCATGAACTTGTAACGTCATGTTTGCATAATGGAATCCAAGTTTTAAACTCTGAGGATAATAATTTTGGCTGGAAGTGTTCAAAGCAGGCAGATTCTGCATGTTTTTATCATTTGAAGCTGTGAGATTATTATTGTTTCAACTCTGTTAGACGCTGTTGGAAGCATTCAGGTGAAGTTTTGTCAGCCGTGGTCTGTGGTGGTTCTGGTCGTTTCGGTCCAGTTCACGCAGACTCCTGTACAACGCTTTGTTTGACCGCCGAGTCAGAAGCCTGAAAGCTAATTTAACATCTACAAGATTGCTGTTGTGGCATTTTTCATGTTAGAGCAGGTCATAGAAGCATATTACTGTAGAACGTAGTCGGATAGTGGTTCTGTTCAGACCCAAGTTTCTGCTCCACGACGAAGTGGACCGGAACCGACCTTTACGCGCTCCGAGTGAGTCCGTGTTTGTTCAACAGCTGCAGTGCTGTGTTACTGAGCGTAACTAAGTTGGCCTGTCTAGGTGTGTTCGCCGCATGTTTCAGAGTTTTGGGGAGTTAATTTGTAGCGTTTGAGTTGTTTTAAGAGTCTATAAAGTTGTGGTCTGTTGTGCGAGCTAACGTTAGAGCTACGTGTCCAAGTACACGTTTGTTTATGAGCTGTGATTGGATGAAACGAGAGCTGGGAGCTGTCAATCACTCGTAGCGAACGCTGATTCGCTGTAGTGGGAACGCACGCCGTTGCGACCAACCCACTTTGTCGTCATTTCCGGTACTTCATTGGTCGAAGGTTAGAAAACTACATTTACCATGGTTGCTTGGGAAAAGGACTACAAGCACTGTGATTGATTGGTTGACGTCACGTATCTGTGTAGCGAGCTCCGCCTCGCTCAGCACAGCAGAGCTGGTGACGCGCTGCGTCGACCCGCCTATTTGTGTCGTCATTTCCTGGTGCACTTTGAGTGACGAACAGTCACGTTCACAAAAAACATCATAAAAAGTCAGCATTTTTTGGTGAGTTACCAGCTTTTAAAATTGTTCTGTACGCAAACAAAAACTCCTGTTTATTCTAAATACAAATTTTAGTATAACAGAGGTACAGACACACAATTTGTGCTCATTTTAAATACTGAAGAGATTTAAAATAACACTCAAAAAGCATTTTTTTATTTTAATTTTCAAATTAAATAAAAAAAAAAAATGATGGAGAACAGAGAATTTCCACATTAAGCTCTTCACATCTCTGAATTTTAAACAGAATTGTTGTACATCTGTACACTCTTAGTTAAAAATCGCATTTTTAACGTTTTTCTGTGTAAAATTAATGACTCCAGTTTATTTTAAATGAAAAGTTTAAAATAACGAACAGAACGTCCTTTTTCACTCCTGATAACTGTCAAATGCAGTACGAAATCAGTTTCACTGAGACTGCAAGACATCTTTTTAAAGGCATGCTCAAGCAGCATCCTGTCACATTTTAGTGAAGTCATTGCATTTAAGTCAGCCCTCTTTTATAAGCGTTTGAGTAAGAAAAACGGAAATCAGGCTGCTTGGGTTAGTTAGTAACTGTTGTTTGAACGTAAGTTCTATTTTAAAGTTAACACTGCAAGAGTGCATTTAACTTTTACAAAGTTCATTGAGGGTAAAAACCTGATATAAGGTACCTATGAATACTTATTACACAGTGAAACACGTAAACCTCAGCTGATTAGTTTATTTGACTCAGTGCTACATTAAAAGTGAATATTTATTTGCAAACACTAACATGAGAACAATCTTTTGATTTTTTTCACACAAAATCAAAACTAAAAGATGGGAGATAACAATTATGATCAAGCTTTACAGCTGCTCACAGGAACGTAGATCGATCGGTAAATTGAGAGCTTTGCCTTTTGACTCAGCTCTCTCTTCACCACGACAGACCGGTACAGCGCCCGCTTCACTGCGGACGCTGCACCTATCCGCCTATCGATCTCACGCTCCAGTTTTCCCTCATTCGTGAACAAGACCCCGAGATACTTAAACTCCTCCACTTGGGGCAGGACCTCCTCCCCGACCCGGAGAGGGCATGCTACCCTTTTCCGGCTCAAGACCATGGCCTCGGATTTGGAGGAACTGATCCTCATCCCGGCCGCATCACACTCGGCTGCAAACCGCTCCAGCGAAAGCTGTAGATCACGATCTGATGAAGCCAATA
>JBBPBX010019917.1:32002-43945 GCA_038048925.1 Garcialebias charrua | reverse complement strand
TGCTACTAATTCCTCCCAAGAGATTTCTAGCCTCATAGTATGGGATGCTTTTAAGGCCTATATCAGAGGCCAGATTATTGCCTACTCAGCAAAAATAAAAAAACAGTCTACTAATGAACAGAATAACCTAATGCAACAAATCAAAGAGATTGACATAAAATATGCACACAATCAATGTCCGGAACTTTTGAAAAAGCGTATTGAACTTAAAACGAGGCTTGACCTACTAACAACACATTCAGCTGAACGTTTTCTCTTGCATGACAGATTCAAATTCTATGTACATGGCGACAAACCTGATAAACTATTAGCAACCATGCTTAAGGGCTCTAGGGCAAGGCAAACTATTCCTAAACTTCGAAAACAAGACGGCAATACAATCACAGATCATGAAAAAATTAATGATGCATTCAGAGACTTCTACTCGGAGTTATACAGCTCACAATTACAAACCAATCCTAAAAAGATTGATGATTTCTTAGCTAAACTTCACATCCCTGTCATCTCACCTGAACTCAAAAACAGGTTAGATGAACCCATCTCCCAGTCAGAAGTCTCACTAGCAATAGCTTCAATGCAGTCTGGCAAAACTCCAGGTCCAGATGGTTTTCCCTCTGAATTTTTTAAAAAATTTTCAGTCCTACTATCTGCTCAGCTTAGTTCCACCCTTACTGAATGCTTTGAACAAGGATCCCTCCCTCAGTCATTTTATGAAGCCTGTATCACACTACTTGTAAAAAAAGGAAAAGATCCAATGGAATGCACCTCATACAGACCTATCTCTCTCTTGAATACAGATGTTAAAATTTTAGCTAAGATTCTTGCCCGTAGGCTCGAAACCGTCTTACCATCTGTTATTTCAAAAGACCAAACAGGTTTCATTAAAGACCGACATTCATATTTTAATATACGTAGGTTGCTTAACATAGTTTATTCAAGTCCCACAGTCTCGGATGAGTGTGTTGTTTCTCTTGACGCTGAAAAGGCCTTTGATCGGGTTGAATTTGACTATCTTTTTGCAGCTCTTAGTAAATTTGGTTTTGGAGGAAAATTCATTCATTGGATTAAATTATTGTACCATCAGCCATCTGCTACAGTACGTACTAATTCTCAAACCTCAAAACCATTTAAATTACAAAGAGGCACCCGCCAAGGCTGTCCTCTTAGCCCCTTGCTTTTTGATCTAGCCATAGAGCCCCTCGCTATTGCACTACGAACCAGTAAGGAGATATCCGGCATCTGGAGAAATGACATGGAACATAAGGTGTCGCTTTACGCTGATGACCTTTTACTTTTTATTTCCAAGCCATCAACTTCATTGCCTTTTGCCCTCAACTTGTTTACCCAATTCGGCCAGATCTCCGGGTATAAATTAAACCTTACCAAAAGTGAGCTTTTCCCTTTAAGTAATAAAGTAAATATATCAGACTTTACTAATTTGCCGTTCAGAATTGAAAGACAAAAAATTACATATCTGGGTGTCACAGTGACAAAAAAACATAAAAACTTGTTCAAAGAAAATCTGACTCCACTGTTGAACCAAGTGAAAAGATCCCTCACAAAATGGACGCCACTTTCCATGTCCTTGGTAGGACGTATAAACTCAATTAAAATGACTATACTACCCAAATTTTTATATGTTTTTCAGGCACTACCTATTTTTATTCCTAATATATTTTTCAACGAGCTGGATTCAATTTTTTCATCCTACATATGGAGGAATAAACGTCCAAGGCTTAATAAGATGAATCTTCAAAAACCTAAAGAGGAGGGGGGTTTTGGTCTTCCTAACTTTCGGTTTTATTATTGGGCTGCTAACCTCAGATGCTTAGTGCACTGGTATTTTTACCATAACCTGAGTAATTCCCCTGATTGGGTGACTATGGAATTACACAACAACAATAATATATCTCTACCAGCTATGCTTTGTGCTCCACTTTCACTCTCCTCACCCAACTCCATTTTGAATCCTGTAGTGAAACATTCACTAAAAATATGGGGCCAGTTTAGAAAACATTTTAAACTTAAGGATTTTTCCCCTCTAAGCCCCATTGCACCTAACCATTTGTTTAAACCTTCTCTTCAGGATGGGGTGTTTCTGGGATGGCACAGGAGCGGTCTTACTCATTTTAAGGACCTTTTCATTGAGAAGAAATTGGCATCATTTGAACAACTTAGCAATAAGTATGGTCTACCACAATCCCATTTTTTCAGATATTTACAAATCAGACATTTTATTCAATCACATTTTTCAGGCTCAGTTTCTCTACCAGAGCCTACACTGTTGGAAACCATCTTACAATTGAACCCGACCCGTAAAGGGCTTATTTCACGGCTTTACAATCTAATGTTGAACAGAATAGAGACCTCCTCACCCAAACTTAAAGCTGTATGGGAGGAGGACCTGGGCATGACCATTCCAGATGAAACATGGGCTTCTATACTCAAACTTGTTAACACAACATCTCTATGTGCACGCCATTGTCTTATTCAGTTTAAAGTGGTACACAGAGCCCACTTCTCCAAAAGCAAACTGTCTCGTATTTATCCAGAAATCACCCCATACTGTGACAAATGCAAAACTGCTGAGGCCACACTGGTTCATATGTACTGGTCCTGTCCCAGCCTTGGTCAGTTTTGGACGGATGTTTTTAAAACCCTGTCCACAATCTTCAGAGTAGAAGTAACACCTAGCCCTCTCCTTGCTCTGTTTGGTATCAGTGGTGAAGAGTTACCTCTATCAGCCTCCAAAAGACAAGCACTGGCTTTTTGTTCCTTGTTAGCAAGGCGTGCAATTCTAATAAGATGGAAGGGTGCTGCCCTTCCAACTCATAAACAGTGGTTATATGACCTTTTGTCATGCTTGAAACTAGAAAAAATAAGGTGTTCTCTTCAGCACTCTACTGAGAAATTTAATAAAATATGGGGGCTTTTTCTTGATACATTCCAAAATATACAATAATATTTCAGGTGAATTCTGTTTTTTTTTTTTGTGCTCTCTGTTTTTGTCAGGTTTAAAGATGTAGTGTGTGGACATAGGGCAGTGACCTGGATAGGAGTGAATGGGATTAAGTTTTAAAGAATTTTTGTTTGCGTTTATGTATGTTGTTTAAACAGACCATACGTATAACATTTTTTGTACCCACGCTTTCTTATTTGTATGTATAAAAGGAAAAAACTTTAATAAAAAAAACAGTGATTAAACAAATATCAAAGTGAGACACAGTTTTACAAAAAAGGCAGCCAACAAACATTTTTTTAGGAGTCTGTACCGGTAGTTTACTGGTAATTTTAATGATGTTGGTGGTATTTACATTTTGAAATAAGCTGATTTGTAATAATTTATTGACAAAAATTAAAGTGAGACACAGTCTTACAAAAATGGCAGCTAACAAACATTTTTTTAGGAGTCTGTAGTTTAATTTTAATGATGTTGGTGGTATTTACATTTTGAAATAAGCTGATTTGTAATAATTTATTGACAAAAATTAAAGTGAGACACAGTCTTACAAAAAAGGCAGCCAACAAACATTTTTTTAGGAGTCTGTAGTTTAATTTTAATGATGTTGGTGGTATTTACATTTTGAAATAAGCTGATTTGTAATAATTTATTGACAAAAATTAAAGTGAGACACAGTCTTACAAAAAAGGCAGCCAACAAACATTTTTTTAAGAGTCTGTAGTTTAATTTTAATGATGTTGGTGGTATTTACATTTTGAAATAAGCTGATTTGTAATAATTTATTGACAAAAATTAAAGTGAGACACAGTCTTACAAAAATGGCAGCTAACAAACATTTTTTTAGGAGTCTGTAGTTTAATTTTAATGATGTTGGTGGTATTTACATTTTGAAATAAGCTGATTTGTAATAATTTATTGACAAAAATTAAAGTGAGACACAGTCTTACAAAAATGGCAGCTAACAAATGTACCGTAGGTGCAACCTAGGTGCGACCTATACACCGGTGCGACCTATTTATGGATTTTTCCAGTTTATTGATAACTATTGGACACTGCGACCTATACACAGGTGCGACCTATACACCAGAAAATACGGTATGTTGTGCCACTTTATGCATAGTTCCAACATCATGTCACACACCCTTTAAGGTCTTTGTTAGTCTAATTCACAGAAGTGGCTCCTCTGTTCCCATCAGGTGTGAACCGTCTGGGAATCAGACCTAAACAGGGCTTAAAGAGCTCTTGCCGGGGGACGGATTTCCGGATTTTGACCAAACGGTCCACCTCAACTTAACTTTAGCCGTGTTTCCATCAAGGTTTCTAGGTGCACATTTTGAAGCATCGCATCAGAAAAGCTGAATGGAAACGGCAAATCGCTCAAAAGTTGATACGCTCGCTTGAGGTGGTGTTTGGGGGTTTCGAAGCAGAGCTGATGCGCAGGACGACAGATGGAAACAGATTTGCCGACTCAGTTCTGCCGTAGCGAACATTTACGTCACGTGACTGATCAGCTGTTTCCGCTCCGGACAACGTGTAACATCGCTAAAACTAGTTGGCATGACAGAATAAATACAACTTGCCCGATAGCAACACGTACCTGAAATATTCTTTCCATTTTGATGAGATGTGTGGTCTGGTTCTGTTTTCAACCGCTACTTCCTGTTTACTGTAGACATGCGTAACGCTGACGTCTGACGTAATGACGCTGACGTAATGACGCTGTGCGTGGCCCGGTAGATGCGCTTCAAGCCAGTAGATGGAAACACTTCTGATCCGCATTAATTTGTATTTACATTTTTGCGAGATTTCAAAAATTAGCTCAAAATTCGAAATGAAAATAGATGGAAACACGGTTACTGATAGCTCGACAGTGATTACATCCAATCACATTGAAGCTCATGTTGTTTTGATCAATTACTAACAGGAAGGTGGGTCTTAGAAAAGCAAGCTCGTGTGTATGCGGCTTCAGTCAAATCAATGTAGAAGTTGGAGTTCGTCATACCGGGACAAAATATAGTTTTACTGTCGAAACAAGTGGCGTTCTGCCTCCTCCATAACAGGAGGTGATTTCTCCTCCTACTCAAGTGTCCGGCGCCTCCTCTGACTGACGATGTGTCCTCCCTTTGGAGCGAATCAAAGCGCAGGTGCGTGGGTCAAATGATTTTAGCAGGAAAGACTCAGCATCTCAGCGACTCAATTTAAATTAATGTCAAAACTACAGATTTTAAATCTCTTTGTTAGGTCAAGTAAACTCAGAGTTATGATCAACAATCCACTCCATGTCCTTGAATAAAGTCAAATCTCAAGCATGTAACAGCGAGAAGCTGTAGCTCCCCCCCACACACACACACACACCGTTGAACACACCACCCACCCCGCCCTCCTTTCTGAAGGAGGCTCCAAGTTTTTTGTCAAGCACCAAATAACCTGCAGGAAAAATAAGAAAAAGATGCAGAAGTTGAATGGAGGTCAGTGCACAATAAAGTCAGTGAGAGCGGGGGTGATTCGGTGGGTGATGAAGAGGAAGATCGTTGGAAGAGGAAGAGCAGACCGAACCCAGGTGTGACTGCGCAGAGGAGGGGGTCCAGAACCAAGCATCAGTTCTGAGCTCTGCAGAACAGAGGAAGATCTGGATCTTGACCCAGAAGACAGACCAACGGAGGAAAATACACTTTTTAAAAACTTACCGTAAAATAAATATTTTGTCAAAAAATAATAATAATAATGTAGAGATTTTAAACAAAAACCCTACAAGCATTAAAATAAAAATCATCTAAATTAGATATATTTATTTGAGGCTGGCAGTTTAATAAAGAAGGTTAATTTTCCCTCTGAGGAACATGAATAAATAAAGTTAAAGGGTTAAAACCGTCTAATTCAAATGAGATAATAAAGTCTGTAGTTAAATAAAACAGGTTTTTGAGCTGCATGCATTCAGCTGGGAGTTGTAAGATAAAGAATAAAGATCACTTCTTTGTGAAATGATTCTTTATTAGATTACTGCATTATTATAAATGTATGTTAGCTACAGAACTGCTGCTGCTGATTTCATGATTCTTTTCATGCCTGTGAAGCTGGTAAGCAGCATCACATCAATTATGTGAAGGGGACATGTCCCCCTCACATTTAAAAAATATTTGTTTGGACCCCCCACACATTTACCATGAAATATTAGTTCACCCATTTCTTTGTGAACAAATCCATTCCACTTGATTAAAGCACAAAAGTCCACTCTGGGTTTTCAACAACTCTCCTCCCTGCATGCAGTGTCTCCCCAGGGTACTTGTCTTTGCAGTGGACACTCATCTCTAGGTTTTTTTTGTGGACAGGGTGGGGGGAGGAGGGGGAGACGCCTCTGTGTGGCATGCTATCTTAGCATTACGTTAGTTCCAGCAGTTGTCAACCGGGGTTGGGGTGTTGGGATGCTCGAGGTGAGCAGAGCATGCTCTATTCACACAAGGAGAGCTGTTGGTCAGGTTACTTCTTGTTGCTCTCTAAACTGGTTATTGAATCAAGTTACTTATGTAGGTAAACATAGATGTTTAACCCTTTAAAATACACCAGAATACAGGAAATGGCATCTACTTTATTCCAAATTTTCTGGGGGAGGACCCCCAGACCCCCCAACAGTGTGCTTGCCCCCACCCCTTACAAATGCTTCTGATGCCAATGCTGGTAAGACATTTTTATCAGAGTTTTAACAGTCTGTGTTCACATGAAACTTTTTCACTGCACATCTGTGTGTTGATGCTGGAGATGACTCCAGCTCTTGCTGTAAAAGTTATTTAGAATGCTGGGCGTCCTAAAACCAGCTCTGTGGAACTTCCTTTTAGATTGTGATATTGAGTATTCTAAATTTATTGCAGATGAATTGACTGAAATGTGTCTGTTCAATGTGGCGTTGTCTTTTTGAGGTTTTTTTTATTCTTTTTTTTTTTTTGCTGCATGGCAGTTCTCTGAGGCTCATATTTTACATTAAGTTCAGATACATTGAAACTTCATGTAAGTCATTGTTACTTGAAGCAGAATTGTTTAAAAACAGTTGTTTGCACTTTTCAGAGAGCATTTTTAATAACATTTGGCAAAATGTTACGATTTTATTCTATCAACACAAAAAAGTTCAGGCTCAGGATTTTTTTTCACTTTAAGCTCTGGTCTTACATTATAGATAGTTATTCAGTACAATTATATTTAAACAATTATTATCAATATATTAAAATCTACACAGATGCATCAAAATTAACTGAAAAAATAGGAATAGCTTTTGTAGTACCAGAATTCAATATAAAAATAGGAAAACGAATTACAGACGGATTATCAGTATACACAGGAGAAATGTTGGCAATAGTATTAGCGTTACAGTGGGTAGAAGACATAAAACCATTAAAAACAATATGTTCTGATTCAAGCTCTGCATTATTAAGTTTAAAATCTAATCATTCAGATAGTAGGACGGACATATTATTAGAAATATAGCATACATTGTTCAGAATACAAAATATGGGTTTAATAGTTGTACTGTATTTGTGTGGGTTCCAGCACATATTGGAGTAGAAGGAAATGAGAGGGCAGATAAAATGGCAAAGAGGGCAATTCAGAATAATATTAGTTTTCCAGTTGAAACAAGTAAATCTGAGTATTGTTCAACAAAAACTGATGAAAGCATGGCAAAAAAGGTGGTATGAAGGAAAAACAGGACGATGGTTTTATAAAATCCAGATTGTAGGGGGGAGAATAAATCGAAAGAAGGAGGAAAGAGTGATAACACGGTTGAGATTTGGTCATATAGGACTTAATTATACACTTTTTAAAATTCAAAAGTATAATTCTGGCAATTATGAGCATTGTGAAAAATATGAAACAATAGAACATGTAATATTAGAATGTAGTAAATATGAAAAAGAGAGAAGATACATGAGGAGAGAGGTTTGTTGCCAACCGCCAGTAAAACTAAGAAGAAGAAGCAGAAATGTGATGCACTTTTAGATTACAAGCTAATTTACTGTAACATTTGCAGTAATCTAATCGTCTTGAGTTCGGCTCATCTGTACCAGTTCTGTATCTATTATTTTAAGGTAACTTCAGCTAACAGGGATGAGGAGACAACAGGTTAAACAACGAGAGGAACTGGCTACAGAAGAAATGTTGGAGCAGTGTTGCCAGGTGTACGATAATTATCGTATTTATACGATAATTTTACCCTCTGTACGATGTACGATCAATAATCCCGAAAAAGGCCAAAAATACGATAATTTGGCCATTCCTTGAATGTGTAGTTGTGATCGGTTTCCATCAGCCTGCCGCAACGGTCTGTCTGAGTTTTTTTGTGAACCCTGAATGCATCTTGAAATTCCAGCCAATCGTGCTTTTCTAAATGTGACCTAAGAGTGACGTATGTGCAGAACAACGACCATGATTGGCTGAATAGCCCGCTGCGCCCGCCCCATGAGTTAGAGAAGAAGAAAAAGCAGAGCCGACGTCTCGTGTGACACCGGTCTGGAAGAAGAAGTGATGAAAATGAGAGAACATTTATATAAAGTTAAATGTTAAATGATAATTAAGAAATATATTAAGAAAATATGGCAGGAAACCTGGGACATTTCTGATACAGGAAGACATTTACACAACAAAAAAGGTAGGATATACAAGAAAGCAGGAAGAAACAGGAACTTACTCGCATTAGAACAGGACACACAGACCTTAATAAATCTCTTAAAATAATTGGAAAGCTTGCAACAGGACTTTTTTGTGACATGTGCACCAGCAATCTCCCTGAAACGGTTCAACATGTCTTTATGGGATGTCCAAGGTATGAAACAGAAAGAATGCATTAACAAAAATAAATAAATAAAATTAATATTAAATTTACAATTAGGGATGTTTTTAGTAGTGATATCAGTAAAGCTAAATATCAAGTTATTATTTCCTTGAAAATACAAACTTAATAGACAGAATTTAGTTGAGTTATTAAATTAAAACCGCCATGAAACAAAACAAGAAATGCGGGGGGGCGGGCTCATTAGTTGCCACCAGACATTAATACGTATTATTGTCTATGGTTCCCACCCGTACTGATGCCACAACGCTGTGAGTGCCTGTTAGACGCAATTCAACAACAGAGTGACTATAGTGCATACTTGTTATTTTGGTTTTGACGGGTGTACGATAATTTCCCTCAAAATACGATAATTTTAGGGCTCTAGTACGATAATCCTACATTTCTCACCTGGCAACACTGTGTTGGAGTTTCTGGAAACAACAGATGCAGAGTATAAAGAGGAACAGTGTCGTTTAAAGAACAAACTGCAACACAACAAAACCCAAGATGCTGTTTTCAACCCAAAAGTCCTGCTTCACAGATTAGGTTTGTATCTAAAATTTCCTTCTTTTCAGTGATGATGCAGTTTCACTTTCACGAATTACAGGTCTCTTTAATGTAGGCACTTGGAATGATTTTTACTGAAGGCTTTTCTAGTTATGAAACCTGGATAATACCTCATTTATGATAGGCTGAGTACAACCAAATGTACAGGGTAAAATGTGTCAGTAATTTTGACACTAGTTGAACATGCTGGCTTAAAAATTTCCTATTAACTTGTTTATTGCTGTTTGTGATATGTAAAAACTTAATTACCGTAATTGAAAAACTTTATACCTTTTTGTTGTATTTTTCACCCAAGAAATTCACAATTATTTTCACCTGTGCAATATATGTGAGTGAGGTGGTTAGGTCCTTTTTTTAAATCTGGAGGAATAACACAGCAAGGCTAACATTACGCAGCTTTTTTATATTGCGTTTAACTGGTGTAAATTTAGATAATGCCACACTGCATTGCTGTTTACTGTAATTTCAAAACAGAAAAAGGTAGAAAAAGTGAGGTGAGTGTGCATAGCTTCCCACATGGAAAAAAAGAAGAAGAACGCATTGGGAAAAAGCCGTCAGAAGAACTAAACTTCAGAAAGACCCACATTTGTACTCTCAGCACTTCTCTCCAGAAGACTTTGAGTCATTTGTACGGTCAAAATGGATGGAGGAGCTGACTGGTGGTCTTTACCTGTGAAAGATAAATTCAAATGCCGTGCCAACAATTTTTAGCCACAAAGTGCCTAAACCCCGCCTCCGACTTGCGAGCGAAAGACGCTGGGGGAAAAAAAATCAGACAGGCAACGCTGGATGCTCTACTAGCTACTGCAGCTGGTACTGAATGTAAAATCATGGATCAGACACCAAACCAAAGACCAGACCTTACAGGTGCTACTGGACCTGACACTAGACACAGAGCACCACAGCTACTCACCGGATCACACAGTCCATCCAGCAGCGGTACGTGTTTATTCACCGTTTCATTTACAAAGCTGAAGTTTGCTTGTGATTTTGGAAATGGCTAAAGGGCGATTCCCACTAATTTTTCACTGTTGTAGTTTAAGTGACCAAAATGATCATGTATTAAAAAAACAAGAAAACATTTCAAATGATTCAAGGTGCCTTTTTTTTTTGCAGTGAGAGGAGGTTCTCATGCGACTGAGATCAGAAATAGAGATGTTCAAGTCTCAAATTAAAATAAAAAAGCTGTTCAATAATGTTTACAATGTTGAAGTTTTAGTTTTTAATTTGAAACTTGTTTCATTGTGGCAACTCCTAACCTACACACAAACACATACTTACCTATTTTGACTTTTAATTCTTCTGAAATGATTCAAAAGTGTTGAAATCACCTTTTTATAGAATTTTCACAAATCAGATAAAGGTTTGACAAACCACAGACTATGTTTTAATTATTCTGCTATTAATGTAGAATAATCCAGTCCAGGTTTGAAGTGTCTAAGTACTGTCATATTTAAACTAGAACAGATTAAAGATGCTCATGGTATTGAAAAATCAGATGGAATCGCCCTTTAGCCATTTACCGAATCGGAAGCCTCAATCAAAGGCCAGCTTCAGCTTCATGTTTAATTTATTATTAGTCATATTTTTACTTCACAATTCTAAGTTAGCAATGTTGTATGTATATTAATAATGCAATATTTGTTACAGTTGTCTTCATCTACAAATGCTGAAACACAAACCATTGTCAGCACATCAGATTCAGCACTATAGTAGCCAGAAGATGTATTTTATCTAATAAAAAATGGACCACATTATGCAGACAGGCCACTGGAAAATCAAGATGAGGAAGGCTGTCAATCACCGGATTTGGTGCTTTCAGATTCAGAATCCGAGGAGAATATGCCCTTGGAAACATCAGATATAGAATACACACCGTCTTTAGAGACTTATCAAATTACCGGTAGTCAGGAATAAGAAGCCTCAAATGACCCCCATGATAAACAGAGACTGTTTCTTGTTTTTGAGAGTCAGTTAAAACAGATGCTAACACAGTGTGGCTCATTGATCGTTACGGAGGACACAAAAGAGCTTCAAAATGAAGGATCCCAGCTAACACTAGAACTGTCATGTGTGAATGGCTATAAGCTCAGATGGCAGTCTTAGCCTACTCTGAGAGGAACCAAAGGAGTGGGTAACCTTCTGCTCAATGCATCTGTATTTGTCAGCGGCATCCACTTAGCAAAATTTGAACAATTCTGTAATAACTTAAACCTCAAATCAATTAATGAAGATACATATGTGAAACTGAGGAAGAAATGTGTTCCCTGTAATTGAAAAGACATGGAACATGGAACAGAGTGCATTAATGACCACCACGAAATCAGAAGAATCTGAGGTTGTTATCTGTGGAGATGGACGATGCGACTCACCAGGTCACTCAGTCAAATACTGTATGTACACCTTTTTAGATGTGCAAACTCCGAGAAATTATTGACTTTTAGGTAATTAGCTGCACCCAAGTGTCAAGCTCCAACACAATGGAAATGAAAGGTTTTAAGGAAGCTCTCAACAACATAGAGCAAAATGGAGTCAAGGTCATGACCGTTTGTACAGACAGACATCCATAAATTATTAACGAGATGAGGGTCAACAA
>JBBPBX010019917.1:0-31613 GCA_038048925.1 Garcialebias charrua | reverse complement strand
TCAAACCTATAACATAAAAGCCATAATAGCTGTCCAAATTTGCACTTTTTTCAGTCTTTTTTTATTTCAATTGTTTGAGTTGTTATTCTTCTATTCATTGAGTACCATTTTTGTCAGACAATCAACTGGTTTCCAGCCTTTGTAATTAAATTTACATGTGACTCATACATTTAAAAAAAATGTGTCCATGCCTCATCCACTTCTGCATCATCACCTCCATTTGCAAACCCCGTATAAATTCCACTTGGTTCAGGGTACACAAGTCTTATTTTATTTACTGCACATGATGGAATGACTCTGCGGATTCTTCTTCCCAACCTGCCATGCATCCACCATGTAAACTGATGATATGATGCATATCTGTAAGCCCTGAAACAAGAAATATTCGAAATAAGTTCTGCTGTGAAAGCATGACAAATTGTTTAAAGTTGTAAATAAACATGTTGTATAAAAAGTTGCCGCATCTCTTTGTATCATCAGTTTTTGTTCTCACCGGTCCTTTTCACATGAAGTGAGAAACAAAATGTTAAAACAAGTATTTGGTGTGTGTGTAGTTTCAAGCTTTATATAACTGCAAGAGAGGCCATGGGGCCTTCATTGGTGCTTAGTTTACTATTTTGTTAATAAATCTGAAATTATGCAAGATGAACCACACTAATGGTGTGTTTCTCACCCTATCTCCCTTAGAGATAGGGTGAGAAGCTCAGTCATCCGGGAGGGACTCGGAGTAGAGCCGCTGCTTCTCCACATCGAGAGGAGCCAGTTGAGGTGGCTCGGGCATCTGGTTAGGATGCCTCCTGGACGCCTCCCTGGTGAGGTGTTCCGGGCATGTCCCACCGGGAGGAGACCCAGAGGAAGACCCAGGATACGCTGGAGGGACTATGTTTCTCGGCTGGCCTGGGAACGCCTTGGGATTCCCCCAGAGGAGCTGCTCCAAGTGGCTGGGGAGAGGGAAGTCTGGGCCTCCCTACTTAGGCTGCTACCCCCGCGACCCGACCCCGGATAAGCGGAAGAAAATGGATGGATGGATGGATGAACCACACTAATAAATAACTGTTTTTGCCCATATTCTTTATACTTCATACCAAAGTGCAAGAAAGACCTAGATGAATTACAGGTCCTTCTAAAAAAAATTCATATTGTGATAAAGGTCATTATTTTCTATAATGTAATGATAAAAATTAAACTTTCATATATTTTAGATTCATTGCACACCAATTGAAATATTTCAGGTCTTTTATTGTTTTAATACTAAAGATTTTGGCATACAGCTCATGAAAACCCAAAATTCCTGTCTCCAAAAATTAGCATATCACGAAAAGGTTCTCTAAAGGAGCTATTAACCTAATCATCTGAATCAAATTAACTCTAAACACCTGCAAAATATTCCTGAGGCTTTTAAAATCTCCCAGCCTGGTTCATTACTCAAAACCGCAATCATGGGTAAGACTACCGACCTGACTGCTGTCCAGAAGGCCATCATTGACACCCTCAAGCAAGAGGGTAAGACACAGAAAGACATTTCTGAACGAATAGGCTGTTCCCAGAGTGCTGTATCAAGGCACCTCATTGGGAAGTCTGTGGGAAGGGAAAAGTGTGGCCGAAAACGTTGCACAATGAGAAGAGGTGGCCGGACCCTGAGGAAGATTGTGGAGAAGGGCCGATTCCAGAGCCACCGTGCACAGGCGTGTGCAGGAAATGGGCTACAGGTGCCGCATTTCCAAGGTCAAGCCACTTTTGAACCAGAAACAGCGGCAGAAGCGCCTGTTCTGGGCTACAGAGAAGCAGCACTGGACTGTTGCTCAGTGGTCCAAAGTACTTTTTTCGGATGAAAGCAAAGTTTGCTTGTCATTCGGAAATCAAGGTGCCAGAGTCTGGAGGAAGACGGGGGAGAAGGAAATGCCAAAAGTCCAGTGTCAAGTATCCACAGTCATTGATGGTCTGGGGTGCCATGGCAGCTGGTGGTGTTGGTCCACTGTGTTTTATCAAGGGCAGGGTCAATGCAGCTAGCTATCAGGAGATTTTGGAGCACTTCATGCTTCCATCTGCTGAAAAGCTTTATGGAGATGAAGATTTCATTTTTCAGCATGACCTGGCACCTGCTCACAGTGCCAAAACCATTGGTAAATGGTTTACTGACCATGGTATTACTGTGCTCAATTGGCCTGCCAACTCCTGACCTGAACCCCATAGAGAATCTGTGTGATATTGTGAAGGGAAAGTTGAGAGACGTAAGACCCAACACTCTGGATGAGCTTAAGGCCACTATCAAGGCATCCTGGGCCTCCATAACAACTCAGCAGTGCCACAGGCAGATTGTCTCCATGCCACGCCGCATTGAAGCAGTCATTTCTGCAAAAGGATTCCCGACCGGCCAAGTATTGAGTGCATAACTGAACATAATTATTTGAAGGTTGACTTTTTTGTATTAAAAACACTTTTCTTTTATTGGTCGGATGAAATATGCTAATTTTTTGAGACATGAATTTTGGGTTTCAATGAGCTGTATGCCAAAATCATCAGTATTAAAACAATAAAAGACCTGAAATATTTCAGTTAGTGTACAATGAATCTAAAATATATGAAAGTTTCATTTTTATCATTAAATTATGGAAAATAATGACCTTCATCACAATATGCAAATTTTTTGAGAAGGACTTGTATAACTTTGTCTTATACAAAGAGAACGTCTATGTATCAAAAAGAAGATGAATAATAAAATTTGTGTAACTGTAATGTCAAATTTGAGAGCTGTGTGTATAATCGTGTTTTTATTTACCTAGTGGTGATTTGGTTCTGATTTGGAAGACCAGCACGCTCTCCGTCGTGGAAGCTTACGAGGGCAGCCCACAAAATGTCTTGATTGAGGCAAACTGCCTCAAAGTTTTGATGTGCCGTTATACACGAGATATCTGTTGAAACAAACAACATCAACTTGTGATCTATTGTTATTGGCTCTAGTTAACGTTATTAGCAGGAGCTAATACAATTAGCAGGAGCTAATATGATTAGCAGGAGCTTATGCGATATCAAAACAAATTGGAAGATAATGAATGAATTTTAAAGTGACATTTTTTGTAATAGGTCTAAACACTATCAGAATCCCTAGCTTACCGTAAACAGCTTAGTTAGAAACTGCAACTATTTGCAGCATTTGCTTTCCATCTGGGTTGGCATCTCCAAGCAGCAGCCGTACAGACAACAGCTTTGTCGGCCAACTCTTCCCTCTTCATCCGTTTTGTCCTCCTCATCTTCATTCCCCCTTGTGTGTTCTACAGTGACATCAATTTCAATGCGCTCTAGTTCAAACTGAAAAGGAGTAACGTTACTCATGTTGTTTTGTTTTGGCTGGACGGAGCTACCGCTACAGAACCTGGCATACATCATACCTAGAATCAGGGCTGGGCGATATCTCAATATTTTAAAAATATTGAGATATATATGTATTTTTTGCTATATAAGTTGAGACTATCTCAATATAAACAAAATAGTTTTAGACTTGGAAATCCTACCATCGCTTTCTCCCAGATGCCCCCCCCCCTTTTTTTTTCTATCTCCTGCACACACACAGCTGCGCTCCCCTCCCCTTCCTGCTTCTCCAGTGTGGGCGGGCACTAGAGGAGATGATTAGTAAACAACACAGCAGCTAGCGTGTGTGTGAAAGTACCGCTAGACGACAGACACGTCTTCTTATTTGAAATGGTTCAGAGTTTATTTAGCCATGTTGTGTGTCTTTTAGAGGAACACAGAGAGGAAGCGCAACAATAATAAAGTAGCAGTTTATCATATCGCTAAAGATATGGTCCTTGGTGGCTAACAAGACAGCTAACGCTTTAGTAGCAGTGTTGTTAGCCGCTAAGGACTGTATCTTTAGCGATATGACAAACTGCTACTTTATTAATGTCACGCTTCCTCTCTGTGTTCCTCGAAGGCACACAGCATGGCTAAATAAACTCTGAACCATTTCAAAAAAGAAGACGGGTCTGTCGTCTAGCTGTAGCTTCAAGGTTCAAAGTGGAGTCTCACTTTACATCAGCTTCACACAGTCTGACTAACGTGAAGGAGGTGCAGCTGAATGGACTGTACGCATAAAGCACCTTTCTATCTTATCAAGACACTCAAAGCTCTTTTTTCAACACAATCTGTGCCCTCATTTTCCCATTCATGCACTCTACTAGATTTCTACAAAGAATAATCAGAGCTTTATCACATTCATACACAGATGGGACACATATCAGAGGCAATGAGGGGTTCATTGTCTTGCCCAGGAACACTTCAGCATGTGATTGCTGGTGGAATCAAACCCCCAGCTCTCCCATTGGAGGACAACTGCTCTAGACTCTCAGCCACAGCTGCCCCCAGCTGAAGAGGATTATTATTTAATATATGTAAATACAAACCGGATTCCAGAAAAGTTGTGACACTAAACAAATTGTGAATAAAAACTGAATGCAATGATGTGGAGATGGCAGATGTCAATATTTTATTCGTAATAGAACATAGATGACAGATAAAAGTTTAATCTGAGTAAATGTAACATTTTAAAGGAAAAATATGTTTATTCCAAATTTCATGGCGTCAACAAATCCCAAAAAAGTTGGGACAAGTCCATTTTTACCACTTTGTGGCATCCCCCCTTCTTCTTACAACACTCAACAGACATCTGGGGACAGAGGAGACCAGTTTCTCAAGTTTAGAAATAGGAATGTTCTCCCATTCATGTCTAATACAAGCCTCTAACTTTTCAATCATCTTGGGCCTTCTTTGTTGCACCTTCCTCTTTATGATGCGCCTGTAATGATACACCTTGGTCTCTGAAACTGTCCGTGAGACACCTCTTTTCTTGAAAACCTTCAAGGGAAGAGTAGACACTGTTTAACCTATTAATTTGAATCCAGAACACAAAACATCTCAACAACAGACTCTTTATTTTTGTCTTGATTCAAATAATCAAAGAATAACCTTCTTTTATTTTTATTATCATTGTTATTTTCAATATTTTGATAATCAAAAGACTCTTGTCAAAGTTATTATGAGGTCACTTCATGACAGACACTTTGAATAATTAAGAAAAAACAATTTAGTTTGTTTGTCTTTTCTTTATTTTATGGTGTTTTATTTCATATCATATTTAATGTTGAAGTAATCACTTATTTGAGTCAACTGTGGAACAGTATTAATGATTCCTTTAAACTTCATTATGCAAGCTAATGGTTTACTCAAAGGTAATTTTAATTCTACATTTCAGGTTGTGAAGGATAAGTTTCTAACTCTGTCTAAAGTTGAAGAACATGTCAGACTGGTCGTTTAGTGTTTGTTTAGAAGTTAAGAAAGTTAATCAGAAAGCTGGCGCCTGTATTCTCTTCACTTCCAAAACAACTTTTTCTAAAACAATCTTCACTGTTCTGACTGAAAATAACCTTCTGACCTAAACTAATCTCCTCCTACTTCCTGGGTGCTAACCAATCGGGAAGGAGCAAGTCACAGGAAGTCAAGTTCTCTTTAAAGTCAAAGTCAAAGTCAACTTTATTGTCAGATCTGCAATATGTACTGTACAGGACATACACAGGACCGAAATTGCGTTTCTCTCAGTCCCTCGGTGCAACAGTAAACATCTAAACATTGAAACACTGAAACATATAATAATAGACATAAGCATAAAATAGTAAAACTAACACTGTTAAAAAGCATTCATTTCCATGAACGTCAGACTGTTTGGAGAATCGAGAAGAGATGAAGATATGAGCTTTTCTCCTAAAGCTGTATGAACGGTGGTCATGTGTCAAGGACCTCGTTCCATCAGCAAGGGTTCACCACATGCTAGCAGTGAAACCCAAAACGAGTGTAAGGCTCCAACTTTGAATGAAAATTCCTTCTAAGAAATGTTTTATTCTGAAACCCAACCGGAACTACTTTCCACTACTCTGGTTCGATTAGACGCAGACGCTGGGACGCGGAAAGTGTAAACACATTGGAGACCGGTTTTGGGCATAACTGGACAAACAAACCTTTTACGTCCACAGCTGGAAACCCTCTCCAGAAGGACTGTCATCACAAGGTAATGAGTTGCTGATTGTTTACTAAACGTGTACCGGGGTCCAGCGGATGTCGACCGGAGAGTGTGCTATGTCTGGTTAAGCTTTCTCCCCAGATAACTTCCTTTTCTCCCTCCACTTTTCTCCTCCTTCTTATCTATGCCAGTAATTTAAGACAAAAAGCCTTCAGAAATAAGTTATTTAAGATCTCATAACTTTTTTCTGTTGTCCCGTATGTGCTTTCTTTCATATTGGTGGCTCGTACGTGCTTTTAAAAGTGATTATTTGCTAAAAGCTGTGTGATCTTATGAAATCTTCATGTTGGCATACAAATATCCAAGTTTTTGACTCTTAGAAAGATAGTTTTTGGCTGCAAAAGTGTTCAGAACGATGCAGAATTGCTTGTTATGTCATTTGAAGCTATGAATTATCATTAAATCAACTCTTAAAACGTCTCTTTTGATGCTGCTTTGTGAGAATTGTCTCTGGGTCAGAGTTCTGACTCGGTTCTGATTGTGTCCCAGCTGCTGTGCATTTATGTTAATGACCACTGCGTCATTTTGCTCTAAAAAGCTATTCTTACATCTGCAAGATTGCTGTTGTGTGGTTGTTACATTAAAAAGCAGGAAAGAAGTATAATTTTGTTTGAATCTTTAGTCAGTTGTTGGGTTTTCTGACGTATCGGCTCGACCCGGTTCTATCGGACTCTATATTGAAACGAGTCCATTGTTTCAACAGTTAAACTGCTGTGTTACTGAACAAGACTCAGTGTACCTGTCTGAATGTGTTCCGCTACACTTCAAGAATCATTGCAGTGTTTTGTGAAGCGTTTATGAGTTGTAAGAGTCTAAGATTTGTGAGAAGCTAACGGCTAGCAACCGCTAAAGCTACACGTCTGAACCAACATAATACGCTGTGATTGGTGGAAAGAGACCTACATAATGAGCTGTGAATGGGTGACTAAGGTTACGAGTCTGTTTAACGAGCTCTGATTCATTGAAAGCTGGTGACGTATGCCGTTACATCAATGCACTCTGTCATCAAATTACAGACCCCGAAAGAAAAAAACGATTTTTTTCTTTAAAGTCTAAAAGCTCAATACAGCCTTCACAACAGTTCTAACCACATCAATTTGTTTCTTAAAAGAACGTTTGTTCAAGCGATTGTCACATTCGGTCTCAAAACTCATTCCAAAAGTTGATTTTGACCGAGTTCGTTCGAAGCTAATAGCAGTAGCAACAGCTAACTAACGGAAGTCAACAGTGCCGCTATAGTGGCCAGAAGGAGTAATTACAGTCACTTCATGATAAAAATAAGCCTTGATTGCCATCTGCTGGTTGATAAAAGGAGAACAGAAGCGTTCACACAGAAAAATCATAATCTTTGCATTTTATTTTTAAAAATGACATTTTAATGTTATTCTGTGTACAGTCAAACACTCCAGTTTATTTTAAATAAAATACTGTAACATTTTAAAATAACAAACAAAAAGACCTTATTCACTCCAGATAACTGTAGCAACAATAAAACAGTTTAACCAAAACATCCTCTTAAAGGTGGGGTGACATGATTCTTTTACTATGCATAAAATTGCTCAAAATATATATATATATATTATCATTTAAATATGTTTGTTTTTGCAAACAAAATGATAAATCACTTTAATTTTGCTTTAAAAGTGATTTTGAACTTCAAGCCATGTTTAATCATGGGAAATCTGATTACATGCGAACGCACCATCTGTGACGAAGTGTGCAGAGTGTGAGGCAGAGCTCTGGGCTTGTCACAGTGAGCGGGTGTGAGCTGCTCTACCTGAAGGTAAGCCTGATACAGCATCAGACCTAAATTAGATCATGTTGTTTCTTGTTCTATCGCCCAAACTATTTTTTGCTTCCCAAAATGAAGACAAATAGCTCAAATCTTCACATAGATTGTTAAATTTGTCGGGTTTTAAATTGTCCGCTATTAAAGAGACCAGAGCCCTCTGTCTCACACTCTGCACACTACGTCACAGATGGTGCGTTTGCGTGTAATCGGATTTCACATGATTAAACACGGCTTGAAGTTCAAAATCCCTTTTAAAGCAAAATTAAAGTGATTTATCATTTTGTTTGCAAAAACAAACATATTTAAATGTTTATATATTATATATATACATATATATATGTATATATATATATATATATATATATATTGAGCAATTTTATGAATTGTAAAAAATCATGTCAGTGGACCTTTAAAGCATTAAAATCTCAGCATCTTGTAACATTTTAGTGTGAATATTGAATTTAATTCAAATCTTTTTTTTAAGTGTTTGAGTAAAAACAAAAATCAAGTTTGGTTTAATAGTAACTGTTTAAAAAAAATAAGTGCTATTAAGTTAATACCACCACAGAAGGCATTAACTTATAACAAATTCATTGAGGGTAAAACCTAAAAGGTGCCTAAATGATAAAGACTACTTGGTAAACATTACAAAGATTAAACCAGAAAGCTGATTAGTTAAATAACTCACTGCTAAATAAAAGAATACATTTATCTGCAAACACTAAAATAAAAACATTTCTTATTGATTTTCACATAAAATCAAAGCAAAATGACAGAATCCATCACATATTATGATGGCTATCCAGCTGCCGAGAAGATCATGCAAGAAGAAAATGAACATCCATTGATGTATTATGACAGAATCTTCCAAGTTTATTTTGGCAACAGAAATGAACCAAACATGGAAGAGGAAATAGGTTTCAAATTTGTTTTCATCAAGAATCTCAACTCTGAAATAAAACCATCAGTACAAATAATGGCTAATTTCGAAGAGAAAAGCATCAAAGAAATAAAAGTGTGCTGTACATGTTTTTGATGCTCATGCACAAAACAAAACACCAGAGGCGTACCCAGGTGAAAAGGTCAGATCCTACTTGCTAGAGCAGGAAGGGAAGCGAGCATCAGCTCCCTCTTCTAAGGTAGGCGAGATAAAACAAACCTTTCAACCTAACAAACCACTAATTAAAGGTGCCGGCCGGACCAAATATCCAAAGTGGTTCAAACCGAACCAAGAGTGATCCCAACAGGAACCCCCGAGCCAAGGAGTTGCTCCTCCTGCATCTCAGGAACCCCCGAGCCAAGGATCCGCTCCTCCTGCACTTCGAACAGAAGAGTTTGAGACGAGCAAAAAATCACAAAGTTTCTAGAAAAAAGGCCCTAAACCTCTGAGCTCAGAAGAGACAGGGAATGTACGTCGTTTGTCAAAAAGGTTGAATAACACAAACAAGGATAACCAACCTGGAGCAATGTGTACCACTATCATTGAGAATGAGTTGGAAAACACACAATGCAATGGTGCCACTGATGCTGACAGTCACCAAGACATTGTTGTTACAGACTCTGACAGCCCTTCATCATACAAAAGGAGGGAAAACTCGCACACGAATCACAGTGATCCATCGCAAACCGCACAATCAGACACAACTGCGACTGTGCTGATGGTTGTGTCGCACAAAAATTACACAGAGAAGTAAACGTAAAAAGATACATTGGCCAAAACCTAAAAGGTTCCTGTGTACAGTCCTCTATCAGCTTTGCAAACAGCTAAAACTAATCAAAGGCATTCTAACTTTTGCTCATGGACATACGTCCTCACCGGTGTTCGTGGTCCCCCATGACCACAGGGGGGTGATGTTAGTTCATGCCCATGATCTTCTGTCCGTAGGACACAAGGGAGATAACGCCACGCTGAAAGCATTGAAACAAATTGCTTATTGGCCTAGGATGAAAAAGGATGTCAAAGATTACATTCAAGGGTACCTGGTCTGCAGCCAGTTTCAGCCATCCAGACCACTCCACAGAGCACCACTGCAAAGCAGAGGCATTGCATTTCCATGGTCTGACCTCCAGATTGACTGGGTTGGACCACTCACTAAAAGTTCTAATCTAGAGGAAACAAATATTTTCTCACTGTAACCTGCACGTTTACCAAATGGGTAGAATGTCTACCAGCTCCTAACGACATAGCACAAACCACTGCTATGCTGCTAATGAATCATGTATTCTCAAGGTTTGGACTTCCCCTTAGGGTGAACTCAGACCAAGGTACACACTTCACAGGTCAAGTGATGAAAGAAATGTGGAAGATGGTCAAAGTCAATTTCCATATTGTGTACCACCCACAGGCTTCAGGCCAAGTCGAGAGAGCAAACAGAACTGTGGTAAGTATTTTGAAGAAACGCGTAGCCGCAAACCACAAAGACTGGGACGTGAAACTCCCTCTGGTCCTCATGGCTGTAATAAATCTATAGGCCGTTTGTGTAATTAAACACTTACGAGGTCAGTTTACTGACTTAGTTTGGATGAAAGATCCGAGCAGATTTTATCTACACAAATCTACCATCAGTTTCACGGGGTCTCAACTTTTTCAAATTAAATCAATAAATCTGTGATGTGATTAGCCAGAAATGTAACTTCACAAGAGACTTCAACTTATGTTGGTCTACCAGAAAATAGACCTTTTATTGAAACTATCACAAAAATTACATTAAACATTTGTATCGATATTAGCTCTGATTTAATAACTACGTTGACAAGAATTCAAATTAAAACAAACAGACAGTTAGGAACTTTACTGTTGGCACATTACTGGACAGATTAATAGCTTATGAAAAATAAGAAATAGGAGGAAGAAGATAAGAATTGAAAGCTAAGTTAACCGAAGTTAATTACTTTGAAGCTACAGGGTGGCACCTTTCCCAAACAGGTCCAGCTGTACTTCCGACACGTGCAGCATACAAACAAGCCTCTTTACCTGGTGACAATACGTCCCCTGGAGATGAGGGCTGAGAAGTTTGTGGACACTAACGGACTGTGTGGTCCAGCTCACGTCCAGTCGACTTCGTGCGTGTATGGCTGGATCAGACGAGCCGGGAGCACGCTTTCACCGGCAGGAACAGGCCCCAATCGCACTGACGGATTTTCAAAATAAAACTTCAGAAAACAAATTCTTTCAGAAATGAGTGAGTGGGTTACAGTAAGCTTTACTGTAACACCAGCTGAGACGTGGGTCTAGTTGACACAATGACCGGAACGTCTCCAGCTTTCCCAGAGGAGAGAAGCAAGTTGTGAGCTAGTTCTCTCCAAAGCACTAAAGAAAATGCAGGAAATGTCCCTTTATATGGGAGGCGGGGTCTTCCCCACCTCCTTAATAACTATTGGCTGGTTTAACAAAATAAAAGATGGAAGTTTAATTCCATAGGCAGAAATGTCTCTTGACGGACAACAGGAAAACTGTTTACATAAACAGCCAGATGGACTGGCCTGTTGAGTCTAGCTTGAAGACACAACAGAGAAGGAAGTGAACAGCTAACAGTTTACCCTGAACTGTGCCTTAGAATCAGAGCCTGCTTGCTCTGCAGAAATAAAACCAGCAGAAGGGTCAAACTCATGCAAGTAACAGATCATCATTGAAATGACAAAAATATACTGTAGATCAATTCTGAATTAACACACATTAAAGAGAAAGTTCAATCTGATTAATTAGTGTCCATTAATTCAAAATAATTGTAAAAAATATAAGTGTCCACTCGTCTCCTTGAGGGCTTCAAGAAGGTGTAACACTTAGAGTTTCAAAGAGATGCAGAGAGGTGTACTTGAAGGTCAAGCCTACAATATCAGAGATGAGGTGTATCACTACATGGCCATAAGGGCTACTCCACACACATCAACTGGCATCTCTCCCTTCGAGATGATGACCGGTCGACAAATGACTCTCCCTCTACACCTGTTGTACCAACCAGGCGATGCCGCCATGGCAACAGCCTACACCACACAACAATACATGAAAGACTTGGAAAAACACCTTAAAAACACTTTTGCTTTCGACCAGAAAAACCTGGAAAGATACGCTGAAGGACGCAAGGCGTACTATGACCAAAAGGCCTCTCACGAGGAACTCCAAGTGGGAGACAGGGTTTGGTAATATGCGTTCGCCCCCACAACCGGGAAAGGAGAGTCTGGGTCCGGAACTCTCGCCCGCAAACTGATGCCCAGGTGGACTGGACCCCATCTGATAACAGACAAACTGTCTTCAGTTAGCTACCAAATCAAAATCAGCAAAGGTCAAAAAGAGCCAATTGTTAAATGGGTACATCGGAACCAGGTCAAACCTTACAAGGCATTCAATAACTCCACAAAAGACAAATATCTTACAAACTCACAGACCTTATGGGAAGAAAAAAAACGGTTGTCCAAGCAGAAGATAGTAAATAAACTAAATAGGTGTAAACTAAGTGGTTGTTAAAAGAAACAGCTCCAACTAGAACCTCAGCTACATGCAACTGATTTTTTGCTTATTTATAACAAATTATAGTGTAAGCTTTTGGTGGTGAATGATGCATATTTAGAGGTTTGTTTTATAATACAGTAATATATATGGTTACAACGATCACAAAAAAACTTTACAGAATTGAGCAATGCTTTAAAAGGCCTGTCTCAAATATATGTAAACTGTGAAATTAAACAAAAAAATCAGTTGTTTTTATAGGTAGCAATTACAAGTTGTTAGTTTACTTTCAGACATTGACAAGTACAATTGAGGCAGTTTGCCTCACAATGGCTATGGTTGGATATAAATTCAAACTTAGTTCATGTGAACACTACAGGCTCTCGTCAATATTTAATTTATTTTTGTGCATTACTGATAAAACAGCTTGACAAATTTCAGGAAAAATCATGTAATATTGGATAATTTTCCTCGATAAATGACCAAGTATAATATTTTGTCTCATTTGTTTAACTGGGTTCTCTTTATCTATTTTTAGGACTTGTGTGAAAATCTGATGATATTTTAGGTAATTTCTATTTAGAAATTTATAAAGTTTTAAAGGCTCCAAAAACTTTCAAGCATCGCTGTATGTGTAAATTTAAAGTTATAATTGTGCCTGATGTTCACGTTTTCTGTGGTCCCTGCAGATGTTCAGCAGATGGTTCTGATTAAAGAAGCTCCTGAAGTACAGATGCTTGGGATGGATCAACAGGATCCAGAGACCCTCAACATAAAGGAGGAAGATGAGGAACTGTGGACCAGTCAAGAGGGAGAGCAGTTTTGTGTGAAAACAGAGACTGATGACCCCGGGTTTGCATTCACTGCTGTTCCTTTGAAGAGTGAGGAAGATGAAGAGAAACGTCTATTTTTACAGCTTCATCAGCACCAAGTAAAAGAGGAAGATCTTCCAACCAGCAGTTCAGCTGACCAGATGAAAGCATCAACTGGTGGAGAGGACTGTGGAGGAGCAGAGACTACCAGGAACCCAGATCTAAATACTTATGGAGATGATTGCAGCTCTTCAGAGACTGAAGTCAGTGAGGATGATGAAGGTGATGATGTGAATGACTCTGACTCTCAGCTAAAAGACTTATCAGACTCTGGGTCAGAACCTGAAGACGGTGACAAAGACTGGAAGAAGAGCAGAGCTCCTGAGTCAGGCGTAAACACTGTCAACAAATCTTGCAGCTTCACTGAGCACGGGAAACAATTTCACAAGACAAGTCAGTCAGTGATGTCTTCAAGTTGTTTGGTTGTCAAGGAATGTGTTGAAGTTAAGAAAACTGGAGGCTCAGTCGAGAAAAGACAGTCAAGACAGACCTCATTTAGTTGTAAAGACTGTGGAAAACTATTTAACAGAAAGGGTAATCTAAACACACACATGATAGTTCACACAGGACAGAAAGCATTTGCTTGTGATCTTTGTGGAAAAAGGTTTGGATGCAAGTCAATTTTAAACAGACACATGATAGTTCACACAGGACAGAAAGCATTTGCTTGTGATCTTTGTGGACAAAGGTTTGGACAAAAGTCAAATTTAAACGCACACATGATAGTTCACACAGGACAGAAACCATTTGCCTGTGATCTTTGTGGACAAAGGTTTGGATATAAGTCACAGTTAAACACACATATGATAGTTCACACAGGACAGAAACCATTTGCTTGTGATCTTTGTGGACAAAGGTTTGGATATAAGTCAACTTTAAACACACATGATAGTTCATACAGGACAGAAACTATTTGCTTGTGATCTTTGTGGACACAGATATGGATGTAAGTCAGCTTTAAACAAACACATGATAGTTCACACAGGACAGAAAGCATTTGTTTGTGATCTTTGTGGACACAGGTTTGGATATAAGTCAGATTTAAACAATCACATGGTGGTTCACACAGGACCGAAAGCATTTGCTTGTGATCTTTGTGGACAAAGGTTTGGACACAAGTCAAATTTAAACAGACACATGATAGTTCACACAGGACAGAAAGAATTTGTTTGTGATCTTTGTGGACAAAGGTTTGGACAGAAGTCAAATTTAACCAAACACATGATAGTTCACACAGGACAGAAAGCATTTGTTTGTGATCTTTGTGGACAAAGGTTTGGATTGAAGTCAAATTTAAACTCACACATGATAGTTCACACAGGACAGAAAGCATTTGTTTGTGATCTTTGTGGACAAAGGTTTGTATATAAGTCAACTTTAAACAAACACATGATAGTTCACACAGGACAGAAAGCATTTGTTTGTGATCTTTGTGGACACAGGTTTGGACGCAAGTCAGATTTAAACAAACACGTGATAGTTCACACAGGACAGAAAGCATTTGCTTGTGATCTTTGTGGAAAAAGGTTTGGATATAAGTCAACTTTAAACAAACACATGATAGTTCACACAGGACAGAAAGCATTTGCTTGTGATCTTTGTGGACAAAGGTTTGGATACAAATCATCTTTAAACAAACACATGGGGATCCACATCAGAGAAAAACAGTTTAACTGAATAATAACCTTTGTTTTGTCTGTTTTAATCTCATATAAAATAACACATTTCTTTCCATAATGTTTTTCTTTGTACCTTTATTTCCAAACGTTTGATTTTTATATTTGACCACTAGGTGGTGCTTTGATTTTTAATATGAGAGCTTCTGTAAAAATCTAGTTGAATTTATACCAGAAGAGGTACATCTTTCATGGTTAGTCACTGAGGAGTCCCGTCTCAACGGTGGACGACAGGTGCAAACAAGATACTGTCTTTCTACACGAGTGAGGTAGCCACAGGACCTTGTAACAAATCCTCACTCCAGCCTACTCCACTAACGGGTCCTTAACTAATCCTAGCACTCAAGTATTACCCGAGGTGTCCCGGAACAGGTAGGATTTTAGGCTGAGACGAGGTAATTCACCCAGACTGTTTACTGTCTAGCAATCTGCAGGTCACTCCCTCATTTCACCCTGTGAATAGCCTGACCTAGTAGAATGGAGTCAGATCGTACCCCACGGGGAAACGTGCATTAACAGCTTATCTCCTTGTAGATTGCAATTGTTTTCCCATCTGGTTAGTTTGAGGATCTAGAAACAAGATCCCAGGGGGTTGTTTTATACTCTCGAAGCGAATAAAACTGTTTAAAACCTCCACAAAGTTGTTGTTATCTTTGAACAAAGTTTTCCATCATTTAATATCATGTGAGTCAATGAAAATCCAGATTTGTACGTTTTGTGTAGCTTTAATTAATAAATAATTGCAGGGGTTAACAACGTTAAGCACTTCTACTACAGGTTGATTACATCATGTTACATAATTGGCATCCAAAGAATCAAATAATTCTATAGCTCCCTAAAGGTGTCTCCATAGATAGGGCTTAAAGAGTTGGAGGTATGATTGAGTTGAGTTATAATCCAGTCAGAATATTGCAATCCAACAGATGAAACGATCCTTGAGTTATAATCCAACAGGGAAACCCACAGGTAGCCTTGTTGTGATCCAGAAAAAGGAATAGAATTACAAAAGGCCTATTCCAACAGGCAGTAGTATAATTCCAAAGAGGAAGTTATACAGCAAAAAGGAGCAGAATTCTTTGAATAGCATAATCCAATTAAAAATGGTATAATCCACAAAATGGTAGCCTGGTTGATACCAGACCCATGTCCTTCACTTCGCTTTGTACTAGGGTCTGGCATCTCTTCCATAGACAGCGATTTCTCCGTTAGATTTTTGAATGGACCAATCAGAGAACAGAAGGCGGAGTTTTGTTAGTTTAGCCTGGCGAGGTCCAGGCTATTCAGATAAAAAGCTCAGAAACCACTCGGTGGATATTTTTTCTGCTACCAGTGTGTAATTGACCTTTCGCAGAAGCCCCGCCCCCTTAGTTACTGTTGCTACGCCCGTCAAGCTTTCTGTAGCCGGTGAGTGTTAGCGCGTCATGACGGGGATAGCTTGTATACCAGTGCGTGTTAGTGACTCATTTTGGAGCAATACCAGCGCAATATAATTATGTATAATTACACTCTATATAATATGTATAATTACACTCTGAAAGCAGGAGAAATATACATTGAGTGGTTTTAGGAGATATGAATGACTTTAGATGGAAGAAAAAACGATGCTAATTTTATGCTAGCGCGACCTTGTTGCATGTCTTCAAAAATTAATAAAAAATCGAATTTAATCTCAAATGTGCTATACAGGCAATCGTTTAGTAGAAAAGTCATGTATAATTACACTCTGAAAGCAGGAGAAATATACATTGAGTGGTTTTAGGAGATATGAATGACTTTAGATGGAAGAGAAAACGATGCTAATTTTATGCTAGCGCGACCTTGTTGCATGTCTTCAAAAATTAATAAAAAATCGAATTTAATCTCAAATGTGCTATACAGGCAATCGTTTAGTAGAAAAGTCATGTATAATTACACTCTGAAAGCAGGAGAAATATACATTGAGTGGTTTTAGGAGATATGAATGACTTTAGATGGAAGAGAAAACGATGCTAATTTTATGCTAGCGCGACCTTGTTGCATGTCTTCAAAAATTAATAAAAAATCGAATTTAATCTCAAATGTGCTATACAGGCAATCGTTTAGTAGAAAAGTCATGTATAATTACACTCTGAAAGCAGGAGAAATATACATTGAGTGGTTTTAGGAGATATGAATGACTTTAGATGGAAGAGAAAACGATGCTAATTTTATGCTAGCGCGACCTTGTTGCATGTCTTCAAAAATTAATAAAAAATCGAATTTAATCTCAAATGTGCTATACAGGCAATCGTTTAGTAGAAAAGTCATGTATAATTACACTCTGAAAGCAGGAGAAATATACATTGAGTGGTTTTAGGAGATATGAATGACTTTAGATGGAAGAGAAAACGATGCTAATTTTATGCTAGCGCGACCTTGTTGCATGTCTTCAAAAATTAATAAAAAATCGAATTTAATCTCAAATGTGCTATACAGGCAATCGTTTAGTAGAAAAGTCATGTATAATTACACTCTGAAAGCAGGAGAAATATACATTGAGTGGTTTTAGGAGATATGAATGACTTTAGATGGAAGAGAAAACGATGCTAATTTTATGCTAGCGCGACCTTGTTGCATGTCTTCAAAAATTAATAAAAAATCGAATTTAATCTCAAATGTGCTATACAGGCAATCGTTTAGTAGAAAAGTCATGTATAATTACACTCTGAAAGCAGGAGAAATATACATTGAGTGGTTTTAGGAGATATGAATGACTTTAGATGGAAGAGAAAACGATGCTAATTTTATGCTAGCGCGACCTTGTTGCATGTCTTCAAAAATTAATAAAAAATCGAATTTAATCTCAAATGTGCTATACAGGCAATCGTTTAGTAGAAAAGTCATGTATAATTACACTCTGAAAGCAGGAGAAATATACATTGAGTGGTTTTAGGAGATATGAATGACTTTAGATGGAAGAGAAAACGATGCTAATTTTATGCTAGCGCGACCTTGTTGCATGTCTTCAAAAATTAATAAAAAATCGAATTTAATCTCAAATGTGCTATACAGGCAATCGTTTAGTAGAAAAGCTAGTATTACTTCTAGAGCAGGACAGTCACAATGAATGTTTGTCTTACCTTTGAGCATACATACGAATGCTTGTTTATCTTCGAGACATTAAGCTGGGAGTGAGGCCTTCCACACTGTTTTATCCATTGTTGACACCGTTCCAGTTGTGTTTTCGGCTTTGGGAAGGGAAAAAACAAGACTCCACCAGACAAACTCTTGGGATACCTGCTGTCTGATTTACACAATCCATAGGCGCATCGCTTCACCATCTTGTAGAATGTCGGACCTAGCTTACATAGCCGGAGATGCTAGTGACGTGTGATTGGACAATGGCCGGTTGGGGGCGGGGTTTTGCGAAAGGTCAATTATATGTCTCTAATTTACTGACTGTTGGCCTAGATGAAACATTTGAGATAAAATTCGATTTTTTTATCATTTATTTTCGTAGCGCACCCGAGGCTGTTTGGAAAATGTCAAACCGAAACTATTTAAATCCAGCAGATTTGACCATTTCGTGAATTGATTTAGGAACTGTTAAGCTCAGGAACACTTCTGATATAACGTCAGCGGTGAAATATATTTTTTATCAGCAGAGAAATAATAGTTTACCTTGTTTTATTGAAAATTCCTTCGTGGCGGCAGCCATTTTGAATGACGACGTCAGTCGACGTCGTTCAAAACTCCGCCTTCTGCTCTCTGATTGGTCCGGTCAAAAATCTACCGGAGATATCCTTGTCTATGGGACAAGTCCCAGACCCAGCAGTGAAGGGAAATGAGAATTGAGCGGAGCTGCGTAGGAATGGCGAGGGCCAGGCTAACAAAATGGAGTTCATTCTACAAAAGTGTCATAAAGCAGCAAAAAGTGGTATAATCCAATCAAAAATCATATAATCTTCAAAATGGTGTCTTATTCCACAAAGGTGTCATAAAGCGGGTGGCCGTGGTGTAGTGGTAATGGCAATCGTCTCCCGATCGGAAAGTTGGCGGTTCGACTCCTGGGACCCGCACCATGTGTCGTTGTGTCCTTGGGCAAGACACTTAACCCTGAGTTGCTCACGGTAGGACTGGAAAGCACCTTGCATGGTAGTCTGCCGCCACCGGTTTATGAATGTGTGTAGCATTCAATATATGTGTAGCACTTTGAGATTTTCAGTAATGAAAAGTGCGTTATAAATTGAATTAATTATTATTATTATTATAAAGCAGCAAAAAGGTATAATCCAATCAAAAAGGAAAAAATGGTGATTCAGGGAAAATCTGTTATAATCCAATCATTGGTTCAGTCCAACTGATGAAATGTTTCCAGAGCAGTAAGGAGAAGGTGGAGGAGAACACAGTGTTCCCTCAGGGGATGAGGTCGAGAGGGACACGGCATTCCTTCAGACTGAGAGCAATCAGCCCCTAGCGCGCCAACCTCGCCCAGGGTCTCCCAGAGAGTTGATCCAGTGAACAAAACTTTCCTAAACCACCCCTAATCCACCATCAGCAGAACAATCCTTGTCCAGGTTTGGATGACTCCAAGTAATACTGATTTTAATCTTCCTGTTTAAGCAGGCTGTGCTGTTATAATAATTTTAATATAATTTAATCTTTGGATAAGAACTGGGAATATTTTCCTACCTTCTATCTGGCAATACCACCACAAGGGTTATCCCCAAAGGCAAGGAAAAGTGTCTCAATCCTAAACAAGATTGAAGACTATATTCCAACTCTGGTAGCTTGTCCAAATTTGAAGAAAAATAGAAAATCCAGGCTGAAGTGAAAAGTGGCTCCTTTTTGTTCAAAGGAGACTTTTTCAGATAATCCAATTTCTTCTGTTCAGCTTCAGAGCAGTTCAGTTCAGTGTCCAGAATAATCCACAAAAATCTCCAAAAAATCAGCAACTTCTCCTTTCTTCACCAGCCTTTTTATAGCCATAAGGGACTCAGCCCCCACTTGTTTGGGGACTTTACAGATCGGCTACATCATTTCCCTCAATCCTCATTGGTAGTTGTTGACATCGTCCCATCTCCTCGTGCGTCACCTGGCAGTGCCTTCAAGTCCAGCTAGACCCAGTCTGGACTTGTTATTCAGCCTTTGTCAGCTGAGTTCATCTGAACATGACCTAAGTTCAGTCCAACTCATGTCCACCTTTCACCCTCGCCGTAAAAACACCTGAGTTTGCCGTGGAATCTTACAAGATATACATTAAGTGGCCAAGATGGTGTAGTGGCAAGGGAACCGGACTTGTGATCCGAAGGACCCAGGTTCGAGTTCGATCCCCGGCCACTACATACCTTGGGGTGTCTATGAGTGCACACCTATTTTCCCAGCTCCCCGGGCGCTGACTACAGCTGCTCACTGCACCACCTGGTGGTGGTTGGGTTAAATGCAGAGACCAATTTCATCTGTCAAGTATGGGAAACATAAACAGATGACAAAAATGTGAAATTTATTTTAAATTTTATTTAATCACATTATTATAATCATAAAAATGTAATTACACATTTCAGTAATCATAGAACATTCAAGTACCTGAATCAATGCAATTTCAATCAATCATCACACTCTGTTTCATAAAGGATTATATTTCATATAATCATATATGTTTGATTAGTTTTGTAAGAGATTAATAGTTTTGTTACTTTGTTAAAAGGCCCTGAACATTTCTACAGCAAAAACTCCATTCTGTAGCAAACTCTCTTTTGCAGCTCCTCTGTGTAAAAAGTGTGCATGCCCTTATTTGGTGCTAGTGAGTGCTTCCTTGTATGAGAGACGATGAGAGGCTTATACGAGAATACATTTCCCTATATGTTTGACTAGTATCATAGATTTATAAAAGTTCAATAGCTCTGTTTATTCTGTTAAGAGGCCCTGAGCTTGTCTGTAACAAAGCTTTCCTCCTGTAGCTTGTGGAATGTGTGCCTTTCCTATTTCAGTGAGGAGCCTAGTGTGTGTGTGTATGCGTGTTTATATAAGTGTGAGTTTGCTGTGTGGGGTTAGTGAGGCCTGCTGCCGAGGCTCTGTGGTGTATGTGTGTTTCTGTGGGCCTGTGTGTGTGTGTGTGTGCGTGTCTGGTTGAATGTGTGTGCATGTGTGTGGGGCCTTCATGTATCTTGCTGTGTGTATGTTTCTGTAAGTATTGATCCTGCTCTTTGGGCCTGTGTGTTGGTATTTGTATGAGGCTGTTCATAGTGTATGTGTGTGTGTGCGCGCGTGTTGTGCAGGGTTTGCAACAGTCTGGTTTCAACCATTAAAAGTCCTTTTCTTCTGCATACTTGACAATACACACAGCTAAATGCACAGCAAACAGTTAAAATGTGCTGCAAACACATGACTAATCCTAACCCCTAAACAAAAAAACTAATGCAACAGAAAAAAATCTTCAATCACAGAAAATAGATTGAAGAAACAATAAAAAAGCATGCTATAAATACCAAAAACACTAAAACAACTGAAAATAAGATGTACTAAAAACTAAAAAAAGAAACAACCAAAAAACAGAAGTACACAGACCACTAGGGGGGCTGTTACTACCCGTAGGATCAAAACATATAATGTGGACGCAGAACACAGAAAAGGGTTTAAATAAAATTTTATTTAACTAAAACTAAAGATCTTCGGTCGCTGGCGATGAAATCTCTGGCAGCTTCCTCGGCTCTGGAGCCCATCAACCTTCTTCTGGCACCCCACGTCAGGAACATAAAGAAACAAAGTGACAACTGAAAGATGGATCAGATGAGCTGGCCAAACTTAATATAACCTAGTCCAAACCAGGCCAACCCTGTACAGGGCCATCAAAGCTTATTCAGACCACGATCTACCTGTAAAAACACCAGTTCTAAATGTAAAGAAAAACGAAAACAGGACTACCAAGCCCACTTGATCATACAAAGTTATAAAAATAATGAGGAAAAAACACAACAGCTGTCTTATAGACAGACATAAAAAACCCAGCTCTACAAGCTTCAAAATAAACACATTTGCACCTCAGGGCTCAAGTCCTTACCTCTCAGGTAAACTAGAGGTCAAATAAGCACTAACAGTGCTCCACACACTCTCACACTCTAAGTTAATCAGAGTCCTCACCTCTCAGTAGACTAGAGGTCAAATAAGCACTAACAGTGCTACAACACAACTCTCTATAGAGTCCTCACAAGCACGCAATTGCTCACTACAATTCCTTAAAGGAGCTCACAATACAGTGGCCAGGGTGGACGGAAATACACCTCTGAAACACATGTACAAGAATATAGCACAATGGTTGTCATCAAACTTGGTTACCTTTAGAACGACGTCCAAGTCACTCCAACAAGATTCTTCTTGTCACTAAAACCAACCTCAGCTGGCTCCCAACACTGCTTAGTTTCCAGCAGAAAACTCCACCAAACAAGACTCTCTGTTTGTTCACATGAGCTTGTCCTTTCACAGATTGAATCCAAGATGGCGTCATTGTTTGAGGCTCGCTGTCTGATACTCTTCCTGTTTTTTCTGTTTGCTTTTAATTTTAACACAAGTGTAAACGCTCGGATTGTGTATGATCGCCAAAGATTACTGGACATTGGAGCCTCGACTGGTAATATGATACCATGGAATTATACTGGAGACAAGACCCCGCCCTTACTGCTGGGCATTCCAGCTTACCTGTTTCGTTCCAGGTCTCTACCTTTCCGACGGAAGCGAACCCGCCGCCGTGGCAGACCCAGCGGTTGGCTAGTACGTGCGATGGCAGCTTTGGGGCATTGTTTTACGGACACATTCAGTGTTTGTAAGCTGGTGCCGTGCCTCTCCTTCCCGTTGCACGTGCTGGATCCTGTGGGTACCTGCTTGGTGCCTGTTGGTGGAGGCCATGATGGAGCAGTCCAGCCCCGTCCTCCCTGCACTCCTCGTCCCTGTAGACATGGGGTAAATCTTCTTAACCTACGATCTCTTCTCCGGGAATCTCGGACGCCAGATGGTGGCGGAGATCCGCCGATCTCGACCAGGATCGGTCTGATAAATGCTAGGTCGCTAGCAAACAAAACATTCGTCATCAAGGATTACTTTTCCTCTCAAGGCCTGGATTTCTTGTTTATAACTTAATCATGGACAAGTGGTTTGGGTGAGTCTAGCGTCTTTAATGAACTTTTGTTGCCGAACTGCTGCTACTTTAATTTTCCGAGGATGACGGGTGTGGGGGAGGAGGAATAGTGACAGTTTTTAAAAACTGTTTTACTCGTAAACCGTTGCCTCCAGCCCATTTTTGTAGCTTTGAGCTTGGTCTCTTTGAACTTGGTAGCTCCCACACTGTGTTGTGTGTGGTGGTCTCGTGGGGCGGCCGTGGCGTAGTGGTAATGGCAGTCGTCCCCCGATCGGAAGGTTGGCGGTTCGAATCCCGGTTCCCCACACCTTGTGTCGTTGTGTCCTTGGGCAAGACACTTAACCCCGAGTTGCTCCCGGTAGGACTGGAAAGCACCTTGCATGGTAGTCTGCCGCTACCGGTGTATGAATGTGTGTAGCATTCAATGTGTGTAGCGCTTTGAGATTTTCACTAATGAAAAGCGCGTTATAAATTGAATTCATTATTATTATTATTATTGGTCTATCGGCCACCAAAGTATAACAAAGATTTTATAAATGACTTTTCTGATTTCCTGGTTGATATCATGCCACGGTATGACAAAATTTTATTGGCTGGTGATTTCAATATCCGTGTCTGTTGTCCTACTTCACCTATGGCTCAGTCGTTTCTTAATGTTATTTATTCTTTTAATCTTGTGCAGTTTGTAACTGGTGCTACGCATGAGTTTGGACACACACTTGATTTGGTTTTATCTTTTGGTCTACCAGTTTTTAACTTAGTGATTGGTGACCCATTATTTTCAGACCATATGCCTGTTTTATTTGAGATCAAGCAGTGCATTACTAAAGTTAAACCATGCGCTGCAGTTCGGCTCTGTCGTGTTCTTAACCCTTCTACTGCTGTTCAGTTTTCTTCTGTTTTTAATAAGAACTGTACAATCCCAGAGACTGTGGGTAATATAACCGAGGGTATCAGCAACTGGTTTTATCCTACCAGCAAAGCAGCTCTGGATTTGGTGGCACCATTAAAAATTAGACTTGCAAAATCCAAACATGAACCCTGGTTAAATGATGTCACTCTGGCTGCCAAGAGAAACTGTCGTAAAGCTGAACATAAATGGAAACATGATAACTTGCAGGTGTCACTCCAAATATTGAAGGAATGTTGGCACTGTTATCAAAGGACTGTAAAAGATGCCAAAAGAAGATACCTGACTAATATCATTGTATCTAACAGTCACAATCCTGTTGTTTTATTTAGAACTATTAACTCTGTTTTGAATGCCCCACATGGTACTATTGTGGAGACTTCCCCTGCTGTCTGTGAAAGTTTCTTACACTTTTTTGTTGAGAAAGTCACCTCTATTAGCGCCCAGATCATACCCACTGTTCATGACCCTGTAGATACTATGCCTTGCTCTGCTATTTTTCATAGCTTTGAATGTGTGACATTGCATTCCCTGCAGGAGGTCGTTAGCCACTTAAAGCCAACTGGTTCTCCAGATGATGCTATTCCACCTTGACTATTCAATGATGTTTTTCTTACTATAGGTCCTTCGATCCTTGCTCTTGTGAATAGTAGCCTGTCCTCAGGTGCTGTTCCTGAAAATCTGAAACATGCAGTTGTCCAACCTCATAATTAAGAAATCAAACTTGGATACTGCTGTCCTGGCGAACTATAGACCAATTTCTAAATTGCCCTTCGTTTCGAAAATTCTTGAGAAGGTAGTTTATAATCAGCTAATGGCTTATCTCATTGAACATAATATTTTAGAGGTTTTTCAGTCCGGTTTTAAATCATTTCATAGCACAGAGTCAGCTCTTTTAAGAGTTTTTAACAATATATTCTTGGCGACTGATTCTGTTGACTGCGTTGTTTTGGTGTTTTTGGATCTATCAGCTACATTTGACACAGTTGATCACAACATTTTAATCACACGTTTAGAACAGTGGGTGGGCATTGGTCATATAGCCTTAGACTGGTTTAGATCTTATCTGACCAAGCGTACTTTTTGTGTCTGTCTCGATGGACATAGGTCCTCCTCTGCTCCGCTCTCATGTGGTGTTCCGCAGGGCTCAGTTTTGGACCCTCTTCTATTTTTGTTGTACATCCTTCCACTTGGTTCTGTTTTTAGGAAATACGGAATTGCTTTTCATTGTTATGCAGATGACACACAGATCTACATACCTTTAAAGAAAGCAGACTCAACCTCTCTTCGGTCTCTGTTCTTATGTTTGGAAGATTTGAAGGCCTGGATGGCCCTAAACTTCTTGAGACTTAACAAAGACAAAACAGAGGTGGTGATTTTTGGCAGTTCGACTGAAGACTCTCTGTCCGATTGCTCCTTGGCTCAGTATGTTAGGCCAGTTGTTACAAATCTAGGGGTCAAGATGGATGCTGGTCTTAGGCTGGAGTCTCAAGTTAAAGCAGTTGACAAATCCAGCTTCTTTCATTTGAGGTAGCTAGCCAAAGTAAAAGCCATCCTTCCTAGACAGCACTTTGAAACAGCAATCTATGCATTTGTGACCACTCGGCTAGATTACTGTAATTTGCTTTTTGTAGGTATTAGTGATTCATGTACTTCCCAGCTTCAGAGGGTTCAAAATGCAGCTGCACGACTCTTAACAGGTACATGAAAATTTGACCATATTTCCCCTGTTTTGGCTTCTTTGCACTGGTTGCCGGTGCGTTACAGGATTCATTTTAAAATAATTTTGTTTACTTTTAAAGCTCTAAATGGCCATGCCCCTCCATACCTGTCAGAACTGCTGCATTACTACACACCCTCTCATTCGCTCAGGTCAGCTGACCAGTTGCTTCTGAGGGTACCGAGGACAAAGCGCAAGCTTAGAGGGGGCCGTGCTTTTTCTGTGGTAGCTCCTAAGCTCTGGAATGACCTTCCATTAGACAAAAGACAGGCCTCTTCCCTTGCTGTTTTTAAGTCTCTTCTTAAAACCCATCTTTTTTCTTTGGCTTTTGGTACAATCTGAGATGTTTTAACTTTGTTTTATTGTATACATAATTTATTATTTTAGTACTGTTTTTAGTCCCTTGATTGTATTGTAATTTATGATTGTGTGTACAGCACTTTGGTCCTGTTGGGTCCATAAAGTGCTCTAGAAATAAAGTTGGTATGGTATGGTATGGTAACTCTACACTCATCATGAGCAGCACCTGCTCCAACAAACACAACTCTAGTATGCACTAGAGCTGCCACACGAGCAATCCTTGCTCCACACGTGATATTAGACAGCACCAGAACTACAGAGCCTTAGCTCTAACACAACTCCCTTTTAGTAGTGCTCACCAAAGAGTCAGGGTGGACGGAGAACATCCCTGATCCCTCAATCTGTGTTTACAGACTCCTTTCTTCATCAGAAGCTCTGTCTCTCTTCACCAAACCTCTGCTTTATGTAGCAAACCTCCGTTTCATGCATCAAACCTCTGTGCTTTTTAAACCTCAGCCTAAAACTTTTAAAGGCAGGATCACAGGAGATGCAGTAGCTCTGCCTAATCAAGCCTGATTAGGACAAGCTGAGTAAAGAAAAAGTGCTTCTCAGCAGGCTGCTGGAGTTACAGCAGACTGTAGCAACATAAACAAACAATAGCCCTGTTTCCATCTATTTTCATTTCGAATTTTGAGCTAATTTTTGAAATCTCGCAAATATGTAAATACAAATTAATGCGGATCAGAAGTGTTTCCATCTACTGGCTTGTAGCGCAACTACCAAGCCACGCACAGCGTCATTACGTCAGACGTCAGCGTCATTACGTCAGACGTCAGCACTGCGCATGTCTACAGTAAACAGGAAGTAGCGGTTGAAAACAGAACCCGGCCACACATCTCGTCAAAATGGAGAGAATATTTCAGGTACGTGTTGCTATCGGGCAAGTTGTATTTATTCTGTCATGCCAACTAGTTTTAGCGATGTTACATGTTGTCCGGAGCGGAAACAGCTGATCAGTCACGTGACGTGAATGTTCGCTACGGCAGCACTGAGTTGGCAAATGTGTTTGTCGTTTTGCGCATCTGCTCGGTTTCGAAGATCCCAAAAACCACCTCAAGCGAGCGTATCTACTTTTTGGCGAATTTCAGGAAGTAACTTCGCATTTTGCCGTTTCCATTAAGCTTTTCTGCTGCGATACTTCAAAATGCGCACCTAGAAACCTTGATGGAAACACGGCTTATGAATGTTTAAAAAACACTCACCCTCTTAAGGAACACCCCAGGGTACATAACACCCCCACCGCAAGTTGTTTTGCAAAGGTGGGCACCGCTAATTAAAAAAATTAGTTCCACAATTTCTAAAACGCTTATTAATTTTTTTAGGTCCACAATTTCAAATGCACAAAGGCCTTATCAAAATTAGGGGAAGCTAATCTAATCCGCTATTTATATTCAACAATTTGTAGCCGGCAGCGTTATGCAATATCTGCACCACACTGCCAACTACAGGCGTATAAACTAATATACACCTCACCTTACCCTACCTTTTAACAGCGATTCGCTCCGGGTGTCATCTATTAAAATACAACTTTCACTCAGGGTCCAAAATTTTAAAAGTTGTTTAATGTGTGGAATGCTTTTCGACTGCTTCTTTGTCCTTTTTTTGTTTGTTTATTGTAGATTTTTCATTAAAAATGCATCGATAAACTTATTTTTAACTGTTTTCTGGAAAACTGAAGTGCCCTGCAATGCATTATGGGTATACAGATGACGAAAGCAATGCAAGGAGGAACCAAAACTTCACATACTGTGTTGCTCCATTTGACCACTAGATGTCTGTCTTTATCAGCATAAGATAAGAGCTTTAAATAATTTATCTTCATTCATTCAACCAACCTCTTATTTTTTTATTTAATTTTGAACTCATTGGTTTGGAAGGAAGCTCAAGCTGACATATTTTTATTTTATTTTTTAAATAATTTCTGCCTCTGACTCCAATCATTTTTGATGTTCAAAAAAGCTTTCAGTGTGTAACTTTTATAAATTTGGTATACTGTGTAGTATGTAGCATTTTTATTTGTTTCCATTCATTCACCGATTTATTGTACCGGTTTTTATATTTTCTGTCCTGTTAAGCACCTTGGTCAATGCAAGGCATTGTAGGAAGGTGCTATACAAATAAAGTTTATTGTTTATTATTTAATGATTTATTTTTAAGCCACAAAATGAAAAAGCTGTGAATTTGTGCTTGTTAATTTCTGTGCACATGTCATGTGCATGCATGAAAACCTTGATTTTCTTTGGAAAGAAATAAAGAAGAAATAAAAAAACATTTCCAGACACTATTTTACTGTATTACTGAAAAAACACATCTACTCAAAAATTGTGGTGGCCATGAGTAAATAAACACAATGTGATTAAACAAATATATAAAAATATAAAAAGTATATACACAACAAAATGCCTATAAAACATAAGCTGGTGAAAATTCTCAGTCGTCCAGGACATGATAAAATCAAAAAAGGCGTTCAATACAAGATCAACTGGACTTTATTTGTTGCAGAAAACGTTCAGAATGGCAGCTGTGAGACTGAAGTTTTATGCGTTTTATTAGTATAAAACTTCTTCTCAGTCTCACAGCTGCCATTCTGGATTGAAAAAGCCTTTTGGATAAAGGGTGAAACGTTTTCTGCAACAAATAAAGTCCAGTTGATCTTGTATTGAACGCCTTTTTTGATTATAAAACATGAGAAATAGAAAAAAAAATGTTTCTCTTGGCCCTCAAAATGTCCTTTCCCATCGAGAACAGGCGTTCAACTGCTGCACTGGAGGGGATGGGTGTGTTATATTTGGTGAACAGATCGATGAGTACCTGCTCACCCAAAAAGGCAGCATCGGTCAACACCACGTTTAAATCTCAAATACACGGGTGTGTCGCCACGGCATTTATACATGATGAAAGTAACCCAAATACATAAAACTAACGACTCGCCGTCGAATGGTCGACACAAAACGCACAATAAAATCCTTCGGCCACGTTAATTTGGCTTGAAACAGCTGGGTTTTCTAAGGATTTCCATTAGTAACCCACAACCAACCGGCAGACACAGTTAGCGTCTATAGGTACTCAACAGATTTAATGAAAAGTAATAAAAATACATGAAAATAACGACTCACCGTCGCGTGGTATACACAGAACACAAAATAGAATCCTCCGGCCGCGTTAATTTGGCTTGAAACAGCTGGGTTTTCTAAGGATTTGTCCAAGTACCCAGCACAAACAGCTAGCCACGGAATTAGCCTCTGAGTTCACCTCTAACCCGGAAGCTGTCGAGATGGAATAGTCCATTTTTAGTAGGGGGATAATGAAATCAACCGTTTTTTAAATTGCTTATTTAATGATTGTTTTCATCGTAACTATAATTATTTTTATGTTAAATGTAGATTAACAAGCAGGATCAATGTTAGGAATTAGGTGACTGGCCGGGGCGCGGCGGGGCCGGGGCCTCATGCTGATGGGATCCCCAGGCATTTACCTACATGGTAGATCCCCCCCTCTGCTCCCTCCCCCCTCCAACCCTTCCTCCTCTCTGCTGTTTACGGTGGGGAAAAAGGTAAAACAAGCAGCATTATGAGCTTGTAAATAAGTTTATTGGTTTTTACTGATAGATAATTAGTTATTAGCGGTACTGCATTTTAAATAAAAATAGCAGAAATCCGCTTATGAATTATAAAAGTTAGTCAATTCACAAAAACGCTGACAAAAAGTTTAGGTCCACTGTAAGCGGAATAGCGCTTTAGCGCTCCCTAGCGTTCATTCGCCCACCTTTGTTGTTTTGTATGGGGGTGATGTAGATGTTTGGGTGAAACATCTCACATCCACACATACAAAAAACAGGGCCTTAGAGGCTTTTAAAAAATGTAGCAGTCGCACCATACAAACTGACTAAAAACATTATCCTCAAAACAGTAACTAGTCCGTCAAACCGCTAACAAATATTCTACAGTGAAGACCTTTCTTTTTAAGCGAGCCTACTCTGCCTCCTCATGATTCTGTCTTTGATCTTAGTTGATACTATTACTGATTTTATTTGTTTTATCACTTGTTTTTTTAACCTTTAATTTTGTTGCACTTTGTAGCACTTAGAGATTTTCATTAATGAAAAGTGCGTTATAAATTAAATTCATTATTATTATTATTATTATTATTATTATTATTATTATTATTATTATTATTATTATTATTATTATTATTATTATTACAGTGACACTCAAAATATTTTAAAACCAAAAAGGCATCTTGGGTCAGGTTTTATCCTAAAAAGCTTTCGCTTAGCTTGAAAAATACCAACATCAAATTGAATGATACCAGTGTGAGAGTGGATACTTTTCATGACAGCCAGAGGGAAACTGTCCTTCTCTTTTTCTGTACCGGACAGCACTTCTGTGTCAGCTGCAACAGCTCTGTTATCAGCCACACTAAACACAGCAGAGACAGTTAACAACCACAGAATCATGTACAACACGTCCAATACAAGGCTGTAGTATCATATCTCACAGTCAGTAACAAGTCTTTTTCTTCAGACTAATTTCCTACTTCTCGTTGAGGCGACGGTTCCACATCATTCACCACAACACTCTCAAAGTTTGCTACAGTGGCTGGAACGGGACCAAAAAAAACAGGAGGAATAGTCTCGTCTGGCTTTTCATCATGTAGGCTCACTGGGACTTCTACTTCAGGGCTAAATAAAAAACATTCACTCAGTTCAATGTCATTTTCCTTCAGCTCCTCTAAGTTTTTCAAATCCCCATCTGACTTAACTGGGATTTGTTCAGCTTCATGAAATAAAAAGAAACTGTCACCCACCCAAATCGATGTCATCTTCTTCCTGAAGACACTGCACTAAAACCATAGATATACGGAAGTATCTGATCTCGTATATCTCCGTATCTTTCACATATACGGACAATTTCCGGGGATTTCCGTATCGCATCCCCGGCAGATCCGGTTTCCGGATATTCCTGTAAACGGCCCGCAATGATCCTTAAAAAATCCCAAAATCCGGATACTTATATCTCCCGCAGATCCAGAACAAATGTGGCTGTTATTCCTCGGGATTGCTGCTTTACATCTTTTTGGAAACTTTCCGCATTTTACACGTATGGTTGGTTTAGGTTCGCGCCCATACGTGACAGATGTCTCTCGGATATTTATGGATTTTTATCTGTCAAGGATCTTGAAAATATGAGTGTATGTGATACCTCGGGATTCCTGCATTAGATCTCCTTGGAAACTTTCCGCATCTTACACGTATGGTTGGTTTAAATTCACGCCCATACCTGACAGATGTCACTCGAATATTTCCGGATTTTTATCTGCCGCAGATCCTGTAAAATGTGGCTTTTATCCCTCGGGATTCCTGCATTAGATCTCTTTGGAAACTTTCCGCATCTTACACGTATGGTTGGTTTAAATTCACGCCCATACCTGACAGATGTCTCTCGAATATTTCCGGATTTTTATCTGCCGCAGATCCTGTAAAATGTGGCTTTTATCCCTCGGGATTCCTGCATTAGATCTCTTTGGAAACTTTCCGCATCTTTCACGTATGGTTGGTTTAAATTCACGCCCATACCTGACAGATGTCTCTCGAATATTTCCGGATTTTTATCTGCCGCAGATCCTGTAAAATGTGGCTTTTATCCCTCGGGATTCCTGCTTTAGATCTCCTTGGAAA